>LOJH01008776.1:0-18082 GCA_001685095.1 Ellobius talpinus
GGGTGCTGGCATATACATGCCACAGTGTGGACTATGGGTGCTGGCATATACATGTCAGTGTGGACTTGGATGCTGGCATATACATGTCACAGTGTGGACTATGGGTGCTGGCATATACAAGTCAGTGTGGACTATGGGTGCTGGCACATACATGTCAGTGTGGACTATGGGTGCTGGCACATACATGTCACAGTGTGGACTATGGATGCTGGCANATACATGTCACAGTGTGGACTATGGATGCTGGCACATACATGTCACAGTGTGGACTATGGAAGATGGAAGACAATTTTCAGGAATTGGTTCTGACTCGGTGTCAGGTTTGGCAGCAAGCCTCTCTATCCACTGAGCCATCTCACTGGCCCACAACTCAGATGCTGTAAAAACCAGAACTGGATTCTCATGCCCTTACCATAAGCCCATGTCTCATGTGTGGAGGCCTTCTGCCTGAACTTCTCGGCCAGGTGCTCCAAGCGCTCCAGTCTCCGAATTTCATTCAACAGCCACTCCTCATAGCCCTTCTCAGCCTGCTCCAACCTCTGCCAGGCGCCAGCAATGTCCTGAGAAATGGAAACTGGTATCACATGTGGGTTTCTAGGGCTCCCATGCATCCTCCAACACGTGTCTAACAGCGGTGTTCTCTGGTCTCATCTTCCCTTGCCTCTTCTGCACAACTGACCATCCCACTGGTTTGGTTTCCAAATGTCTACATCACCACGGTGGCCTTTTAAATTAGCACAGCTGTTCTCATCAGCCACACAGACACTCCTCCAGATGTGGACCAATTCCCACAGGGTGGAGAAGGTAAGTGGTCACGGCAGGAAGGGGAGAGCACTGGGAAGAGCTAGATGATGTCAGTTACAGAGAAACATAGGCAAGGGCAAGGTCACAAGTCTGGGAGGAGGGAAGAGAGGCAGAGCGTTTGCTGACACCAAGAACTGCATCATGGGAAGAAGCAGAGTATCAGGAATGGAAGCCAGGTTTGGTGGCACACACTGCCAATCACAGCTACTTAGGAAGCCAAGGCAGAAGAAAAGCAAGTTTGAGTCCAGCCTGGGCAACTTAATGAATTCAAGGTCAGTCTATCAACTTAGTAAAGGGCTGGGGAGGTATAGCTGAGGGGTGATATGCTTACCTCGTACTTGCAATGTCTTGGGGTCCAGCCCCAGCGATCTCTCAACCCACAAAAACGGCGTGGTTACAGGGTCACTCACCACTGCATTCACTAACAGTTATACTCAGGAAGTAGAGGCCTCCCCAGCGGACTGAGGGCAATGGGGGCTGGACTGCAGACACTCACCGACACCATCTTGCCCTCGGAGGGCATGAAAGCTGGCCGGTTGCTAATCCGAAGTTTGGTCTGCAGCGTGTTGAAGTTGATCTCCAGTTGGCACTTCTCCTGCACCTTGGGGGGCTTGTGCTTCCGACGGTAGTCCCGGAAGTCCTCCAGCTTCTTCTGCATGGCCTGCATGGTTTTCTCGGGTGTCCTGTTCTCTAGCCAGGGGATTGTGCGCCGAATCCATTCCAAGAGCTATTTCCAAACAGAAAAGTGGGGCTTAAATGCTAGCAAACTGTTCCCAGTTCACACATAAAAGGGCCCAATAACTGGAACCAGTTCCCATAAGGCTCCCAAATGACTGAGCCTGGTTACAACTGCACTGACTTAAAGAGGGGAAGACAGCTCTGTGCATGGGGCAATGAATGGCAGTGTCCACCCGGGGCCACAGTGACCACCCCAGTGAGACCACACACAGGTTGAACTTCAGGTCAGCACATGACGTTGTGTTTGACAAAAGTGTGACATTTACAAGAAACACAGCAACCAGACATTAGCAGACAAACGCTGGATGGAACCTTCAAGTTCTAAAAGGAAAAACAAAATATAACAAAGAATGGAGTTGATATACTCAGCAAGGAACTGGGTTGAATAGCAAAGGTTTCATTGAAAACAACAAGCTCAGCTCTAATGAGTTCACTCACTAGAGAATGTACTATAAGCCTGAGTCTGACTCTGGGCCAGAATAGGATTTATCATCTAGTTTTTATGAAAATCTACAAGCAATAAGTAAAAAGGGTAGTGGGTTCCCCAAAACTAGTATCTGCCCTTCTCCTGAGGCACCACCCAGGTATCAGAGATGACCTGTTCAACACCGAGTCACTTATTTATTCTTTCATTTTTTAATTTGTTTTGAGATTTTACTTATTTTTATTTTCTGTGTATGGGTGTTTTACCTGTATGTGTATCTGTGCATTACATAAATGAAGTTCCTTCAAAGGTCAGAAGAGGGTTCAGGTTCCCCTGGAACTGGAATTACAGTTCAAACTGCATTTAAACCAGGTCGTGCGGAAAGCAACCTGGTTCTTAACTGCTGAACCATCTCTCCATCCCCCCCTTTTATTTTATTTACTCATTTATTAAATTTACTCGTGTGTGTACTGATCCCTTGGAAAGTGTCAGTAGACTGGAATGAAAACGAGTTACAATGATGACGCCACCACAGACAGCATGCCAGAAGAATAAACGAAGAACCGCAGCAATTCAATGTGAATGTCCCTCAAGGCTCATGTGTCGAACACTTGCTCCTCAGCAGGTGGCGCTGTCTGGGAAGCAACTCACTTGAAGAAGTGAGTCACCGGAAGCAGCCCCTGTGGTTTTCATAGTCCAGCCCTCCTTCCTGATCTCTCTCTGTTTCTGCTTCTTGATTGTGGATGCAATGTGACCAACTTGTCTCAGGATTCTGTTGTTATGCCTCCTCTTTCAAGGGGACTATGTCCCCTTGGAACTTTGAGTCAGAATAAACCAATTCTCCTGCAAGTTGCTTTTGTAGGGCTTTTTTTTTTTTAAAAAAAAATCACAGCAAAGAGCAAAACTAAGTTAATGTCAAGTAAGAAAATTCCCAACAACCCTCTTTCTGTGTTGAACATATTTCACTCTTGAAGTTGAAGACTGGCCTTACTGCCAACAAATTGGATTTTTTTTTCACAGCAATAACAACAATTACAAAAGAAGAAGAGTGATGGGAATTAAACACCTAAGATTTCTTCATATCAGCAGCATGAAGGTATACATTTAGTTTACTTTGATTGCATTGTCATCAAGTACCTGTCTGGGAAGACTAACTCCATTAACGCTGATAATTTTCATAGCACAAACCAAATATCAGGTAAATAGCACAAACCAAATATCAGGTAAATCAAGTGAAGGCAAAATTATTTAGTCTTGTATTTATTTTTGTTTTCTTTTTTTAACCTTTTAAACTATTTTTAAAATATAATTTGCCTGATCTTGAATATGGCTCTTTACTTGAGTTCCATCTCAGAGGACACAGCTCTGGGGTTCCTCAGCCTGGGCTCGTGTTACAAAAGTAACACAGAGGCAGCAACAAAGATGCCTTGGTATACCCTCTTGGTACCCTCTATGCTATGATAAGGACAAAAAAAAATGAACTGTAAAAGCATTTCTCAAATCAGAACTGCATCCCCAAGGCTCCAAGGTTTTGGAAGGTGAGCCCAGATCCCACTCTGGGCCTGTGTATACACACATCACAGCTCCTCCTTCCAAAAGGTTATACAAATTCCTTTCACATGGGGTCACAGTGCTGAATAGGGCTCTTGACACAAAGAGCACACTGCATGATGCCAGTAGCCCACAAACCAGGGGGCAAACAAGGTGCATGAAGTTTCCTTGAGGGTCTGACCTTGCAGGGGCAGACCTAAGACTAGAATGCCCTTCCTACCACCTCAAAACATGCAGACTACACTAAGCTTTGCAGTCTTTGCAAAGACCACGGGGGTTGAGGGAGCACATTGGCACCACACAGGTGCTAAAGAATAAGCAACCTCTGAGACCAGGTGTGTTTTCTGCTTTCACTCTCTCTGCGATGAAAAGTACAAAAATAAACAAGGACAATCTCTGCCTCACCCCTGGCTGCAGGTGGGCAGAGCTGGGGCCACCCATTTCCTTTACCTCACTCGCTAGCCTCTCATATTCTTCCATCAGTCTCTCATTCTCTTGATTCACAGCAAGAACCTTACATATCCTGTTAGCTGCTGTCTCGGCCTGCAAAACACAATAGGTAAACAGGATGGCTGGTCGACAAGGGTATGCGTGCAAACACACATAAAGCAAGACATGGTCGGGCAAGGCAGGTGAAAGGAGACGGTGTGTTGGAAACGGTCTGGGTTGGGGTGGGATAAGAGAGAGGGGATGAATCAGTTCACACCTTTTTTAGTTTTCACACAGACTTACACGGCAGGCTGAATATACTGTAGGGAATAATGGGGAGATATCATTAGTCTAAAGCACAAGCTTTATAAAACATTGAGCAAGTTAGTAACAGAAATATGTGGGTCAAAGGAAACCAAGATCTCAGATCCCTAACTGTCCGCCTAAATGCTCCTGAATACTAACCCTACTGCTACCGGGTGGAATGACACTGGCCTTCAGAAATCAGAGCTGAAGTGATTGGGTCCTGTTACCGTGCCATTGGCCTTGAATCCATGGGAGGACCTCAGCTCTTCTCATGACCATGTAGAACTTTCTAGATGGGATACTAGAGACGAGCTTGCCTTAAGATGTTCTTCCATCCATTGTTTAATCTACAAGAGGAATCATCGAGGCAATAAATAATCCTCTGTCATCTTCTTGAAGGGAACTTGGGTCACATCTCTCATAATACGTTCCTCCAAAGGATCAAGAAGAGGTATGTGCCTGTCCTAAAGCAGGGGTGTCCAACTCATGGCCCATGTGTCACATGTAACATGGCCTCAAATTTACAGAACTCTGCCTGCCTCTGCCTCCCAAGTGATGAGATTAAAGGGGTGTACCCCATAGCTGGCTTTATTTGTTGTTGTTGTTACATTTTATTTATTTTTTGTGTGTGTGCATGTATAGAGACTGTGCACAAGTAAGTACAGATACATGTGTACCAAGGCACATATGTAGATATCAGTATAGATACTTGTAGTGTCTTCTCTCTTTCTACCATGTGGGTTCCAGAGACTGAACCTGGGTTGTCAGGCTTGGCAGCAATTTCCTTTCCCACTGAGCCATCTTATCAATCCTACTTGAAAACGTTTTTTGTGCGTGTAACTCAATTGCATGGTTCTTGAGTGTGGACTTTGTAGGTGACATCATGTGGTAATGTCAGGCAAAGTAAATAAACATATGCTTTTGCAACCTTTGGGCTACAGGTTGGACACCCCTGTACAGCCCAACACAATCTATCTTTATCCAGTGTAGCCCAGAGAAGGTAACCAACTAGACACTTTTCCCAAAGTGTGGCTTCTACAGCCTGATCTCCCTGACCACATGGATTCCAATTACTATCATCTCTCAGGAGTGGTCTTTACAAAAAAAAGGGCAGAAACAAGGCATACTTTGTGCATCCAGTCCTTAAGGGTTCCCCACGAAAAGGGGACAGGCAAATCTGCAGAAGGTGGACGACTGTTCTCCCAGTGTCCCTCAGACTGTCCTGAGGTATGTGGCTGCTTCTGAGGCTGTAGCCCTTTGGTCCCTCTGACTAAAAATATGATTAGTCTTGAATGACGAGCAAACCATTCAACAGAGGTCATTTCTAGGCAAATGAGAACAATAAACGGGGAGAGGCATTCCTGTCTCCTAGTTGCCTTCCCTTTGCCACTCAGTGCATGCAGGGCACTCACTCTTCAAGCCACTCCTCCCCAGAATGTGCAAATGTTCCTAACAATTTTCTAATAAAATAGAAGAAATATCTTAGAAGGGGAAAGAGCAGAGAAAAACACTTTGGTTATTGTCTAAAGTTAAAAAAAAAATGACTTGCAGTTTGGAACTTGCTGTGTCAGGTCGTTATGAAACACTGATATTCCGAGGTCAGATGTGAAGCACACAGACACACACCCAGAAACACGCGCGCACACAGAAGAGCAGCACAGCCTGCTGCGTGCACAAGGGAGGAGTACCTGCTCCGCTCCCGCGAAAGCATGGTAGAAGCAGGAAACGTAAGTCATGATGGCTCTTTCATCGGGTTTGGGAGTGTTGACAATGTCTGAGGGGGGAAAAATAACACGGGACACAGACACACACAGGTGAAGAGGAGAAACCACGGTGAACGGAGGGAGGAACTAATTAGCTTACACCGACCACTTTGCTTTGCGTTTCATTGGCCCACGACCCGGAACCTCAGGGCAGCTGGACAGCATTGAAATGATCCCGGAATAGGATTTGGGGATTATATTTTTTATTCATTTATTCAGTATATGGATGTGTGTGTGTGGCTGGAATTTGTGTGTCTGTGTGTGTGCATGCGCGTGTGTGTGCGTACATCCACATACATATTCTATTCAATGTGTGCCCCACACACATTCTATGGAATGCATATTGAGGTCAGAGGACAGCTCTTGAGAGTTGTTTCTCTCCTGCCACCAGGTGGAGCCCAGGGATCAAACTCGGGTCATCAGACTCATTAGTAAGTGCCTTTATCTGCTCAACCATCTTGCCAGTCCCAGGAATAGGGTATTTTAATGGTCTAACTGAGGGCTTGTGCCCTGCATCCTTTGATGGGCTTTTAAAAGTGTATACAGCATGTTGACGGGGATTCATACAGCATGTATCAGGATCATTACCCCATTTTTGTTAGTTTGTTAGTCTTATTTGTGACACCCACAACCTTGGCTCTGAAGAAGACAGGTTACTTTGAAAGATGCTAAAGACGTGGCAGGGCTGTCCCCTTACTTCCCAGGCCCACCCTCACGTGCATGGGAGCTCTTTGCTCTGGAAACCACCCTGAGAGGGGAAATTCATTATGTGTGTCTGTGTGGGGTTATCTTTAACGCCTCTGCAACATACTTACCTTCCCACCAAGAGTAACAAAACATCTACAGAAAGCAGCAAACGTGGTTGTGCTTATCACTGCCCCTTGTATTAGCTGCTGCAAGACCAATCAGAAGAGAAACAGAACCTGGGGACTGCGCATGCTTTCCTCTTATGGTATCATTTCTGGTGACTGCCTTTTTTACCTGTCGTGGATTTGGTTGGGACAATGGATAAAGGGAGATAAAATGATACCCTGCCATTGTTTACAATGAACTTTGACCTTGGGTTTGCTGAAGCTATGAGCATAAAGAATGTAGGATCCTACAAGCGTGTGGAACCTTTTGGAAAACAACATGAACGGCTTGTGAGCAGAAAGTTTCAAAGAAAATTAGATTATGAAAGACCAAGGACTGCTTCTTCAGAACCAGTCTTCCTATGAGGAGAGAGGGCAGGAAAGAAGGGGCGAATGATAGAAAATGAGATGAGACACAGAAGGTGAAGGGTGAGTGGTGACTTGTGTTCCTCATCCTCTCTCTGTGCACCAGAGGGGAGCATGATAGTAACAGGACGTGCATGCCAGTTACTGCGGCTCTTTCACTGGGGAGGGCCTGCCAGCATATTCTAAATCTGTGTGGATAAAACAGAGTTAAATGCTTGGAGGCTCCAACAGCAGGCTTCTGAGAAGCACTTCCTCTGGGAGGTCTCAAAGCGAGCCTGCCCACCATGCAGCTGCTGTCTGAGTCTGGCTCAAATCACTGAAGTCACACTTGAAGTCTCTGTTCTGGGTGCTTTGAGAACCACCAAGGGAAAGAGAAGGATTGCAGAGAGGAGCGTGCGGCTGGTTCAGAGCGCTCGTGAGAACCGCCAAGGGAAAGAGAAGGTTTGTAGAGAGGCGAGTATGGATGGTCTATAAAAGTCTAAATTACAAGAAAGCACACAAGGCTCTGAGGATCCTATCACATTTACAGGGTTTTCTGTGACCTGGGGGACTGAAGTCAACAAGATTCCTTTTACAAGTCTACAAGAAGCATGCCCACAGACCTAAGCCCAGAGGTCACCTCCAAACAGGTTCAAGGTAGATACAGTTTTTACCACCTGTTGAAAGTATGGCAGACAGGACAAGAAGGCTTCCAGTTTCCATTGCAAGGGAAGCTCATGGCTAAGGAGGTCAGTTAGCCTTGTGATAGCCCACACCTGGATTCAGAGAGCAACACAGCTATCACAAGATGAGAGCGACAATAGTAGAAAGGCAAGGATTCGCCAGGTGTCATCGCTAAGCTGACAGCAGGCGGCAATGTGGGCCTGTCAGCACAGCAGACAGAGGAAAGGCTCCTGGATCACTGTGGTAAGAGCAAGGCTGGGAGGAGACTACAAAACACCTACGGTAATCCATGGTCTGCAGGGGCTACATCCGAGCATGCACTGCACCCGAGGCCCTCGCAATCTTAACAGTTACAAGATTCCTACATGGTACTCTTCTACGACTATGGTTGATACATTTGTGTAAACATTCTGGATCATTAAAGGCGAAGATAAAGAAAAGGAATAGTCAGCACGTGCCTGCAAGTCCATGTGGTAGTTTGAAAGAAAATGGCCCCCAAAGGGAGTGGCACTACTAGGAGGTGTGGCTTTGTTGGAGTAAGTATGGCCTTGTTAGAGGAAGTATGTTTCTGTGGGGGGGCATAGGCTTTGAGTTCTATGCACAAGCTACTCCCAGTGTGACAGCAGACTTCCTGTTGTCTTCCAAACAAGATGTAGCCAGCCTCCATGACCGACTGCATGCCACCATGTTCCCAATGATGATAACGGACTAAAACTCTGAAACTGTAAGCTGCCACCTCAATTAAACATTTTCCTACATAAGAGTTGCCATGGTCATGGTGTCTCTTCAGAGCAATAGAAACCCTGACACTCCAGTGCTCAGGAGGCTGAGGCAGGGTGTTGCCTCTGGTTCTGGGCCAGCCTGGACTATATATTGGATTTAAGGTCAACTTAGAATGTATAGAAAGACCTGCTCAGAGAATGGGAAGTAAAGGAGGGAGGGAGCCAGGAAAAAGAGGGGAGAAGAGAAGGAGAAGGTAGGGGTTGAAAGGGAGGAGGAAATGACGCAAGCACCCTAAAGTGTCCTTCAGCCAGAAGGACAAAGTGAAGGCTAACTGCACACTCAGCCCAGGACCCAGAGACTAAGGGAAAACCCAGAACAGGAGAATGTGAGTAGCTCCAGGGCAGTAATGGTGAGCCTGCCAACAACCAGGAATGCATGTTTGAAAGCAACCCTGGCCTTCCACTCGGGGCAGGCGTTCAAGAGGCACTAATGAACAGAGAGGTGAACCTATTAATCTACCCTGGATATTAATTCAACAGCTCTGGCGGTTAGTTACTTCATGGAAATGTCCACAGAGAGACCACGTGAATGCGAACTTAGTTTGGAGAGGACAGCTGGAAGGGGGCATTTCTGTGCTCCCTGGAGAGAGCTTGGGAGAAAGCACAGGAAGGAGGGTTTCCTTCTGCCTCCATTCTGAGAACCACCCAGGAGTTTGAGGGCTAACACCCACACAGGGTTTGGGTTGGCAAATGGTAGCATCGCTAACTGAAAATGGCCGCCACGGTTGAATAGCTAAGGCGCTCGTCTCCAGCGGCTGTGACTGGACCTTATGAAGAGGGATCGTCCCAGAGGGGAGGAAGTGAAGAACTCATGATGGAGTTTACAGATCCCTTAGCCCAGCCGGTGTCAACTAGGATTTGGGACATGTGGAGACAGACTCCGAGAAGAGGTTGTCCTGGATCAAGGCTGCCACAGGCTGAGGAATGTCTGGGGATTTTAAGCCCAAAAAGGCAGGGAAGGATTCTCCCCTCAGCCTCTGGCCCAACCAACACCCTGAGTCCAGACTTAGAGCTGTGGGGCAAAGGGGACCGTGATGCTTTAAGCCACCCAGCTTGTGATTGTTTAGCCCTAAGAGAACTGATGATTAATTGATATTCCCATTAGAGAATAATGGTACTAACAACAACAAAGTAAAAAACAAAGTCAAATCCAGAGGGCAGAAACTTACATAACTTGGGATCCCCACAGTTCTCAGCAGAGAGGGATTGGCTCACAGTAAGTGTTCAGTAAATGTCTGCTGAGGGTTAACTACTCGTGGATATATGAAATGAATGCACCCTCTCCAAATGCCTGTGCATTCAACAGTGGGCCACAGGTACAACCCGAATGAATTCACTACTCCAAAGGGGCACAAGAAGTATTTGAAACAAGTCCCCAGAAGGGGAACTAGCAAAAACGCAAACTATACAAAAGCCCTCCCAGATCTGTCAACATTAAATTTCATTTTAGATAAATTCAAAACAAAGCATGAAAATTTGGTTAGTACCCTGATGTTCCATATTTTAAATTCTGCTCCACAGCTTTTAGCTGGAAAGACTTTTTTTCCTCTTAAATTGTAAATCTCACAAAGGGATTTATCTGCTAAATTTATCTCTACACAGGGAAGAGAAAGGCATCTGCTACTCAAAACAAAACAAAACAAACACAGAAAGTCTTTTTAAAAGCAGTAAACCCACAAAGCCTGCTGTGCAGACTTGCAGTCTCAGTTGCTGGAGCGGCTGAGACAGGAGGGTCACAGGAGGGTCAAAGGTTCTAGATCTGGCTGGACTGTGGGGTGAGATCAAGGACAGCCTGGGTAACCTAATGAGACTTGAGACCCTGACTCCAAACTATAAAGTAAAAAGAGGGCTGGGGACACAGCTCAATGGTAGAGTGCTTGCATAGATGTGCAGAGCCCTGGACTCAATCTCCAGGACTGTACTACTGTCTATGTGATGCATGTAAATATGCAGTATGTACATATTTATTCACACTTGGGATATGTATACATAATTCGTATCTACACACAGACACCTACCTAAATTTCAATCTATACCAAAGCATTCTGTTTTTGTTTTTGAGACAGGGCTTCTCTGTGTAACCTTGGCCTTCCACTCTCTAGACCAGGCTGGCCTTGAATTCTCAGAGATCCACTTTCTCTGCCTCCCCAGCGTGGGATTAAAGGTGTGCACCACCAGGCCAGGCTTACATTCTACTTCTTATCTAAAGCTGGAATTTCTGTCAAATCCTATTCCTACAGTTCTGCTGGCCCATTTTTTAGCAAGATCATGTATGATCAAGATAGACACAGAACCCTAATACTCAGGTTGAGGGACAGAGCTTTGTCGGAATCCTAAGTACTTCAGATGTAACGTGGCTATAGTTTTACAAAGCTCCCCTCCACAGCCACAGCTTTTACAATCTATAGGTTTTGCTTTTTTCCTCCCTGTACCTCGGTAGGCCCAATTTTCATCTCACCTTCAGCATCCAACATTTTAGGGATATCCAAGTGCTTCTCTGCTATTTCCATGGCCAGGTTAATGTTTCCTATGGGGTCATCCTGTGTGGAAAACAAGACAATCAAGTTTTTAAAATATCAAAGCAATGGACAAGACATGCACCTCACTGCAGGAGGGACACCTTCCTGCTCACACGGAACTAGAATTACACAATGTTCCTTCTTATGAGACAGGGAGAGAAACATTAGAAGTCACAGAAACCACAGGACCCATGCAGCTCCACCTCACATGAGGTAAGCAAAAGGTTTAAGAGGGCAAATGCTGGATTAGGAGGTGAGCAGTCAGACTGCTTTGTCACCGGTAAGAAAGGATATCCTGATATATGTGCGGTAGGGCTATGGAAAAATCCTCCACCATTCTAGATCATGAAAATCATTTTCCAGATGTTTACCCCAATTATACTGTGATGTTTGTTTGACACATCTCACAAAGTCCTACCTTGAACTGATCCTCCTGCTTCTACTCCCCAAGTGACAGGCTTACAGGTGTGTGCCACCACACTCAGCTTAACATGTTGGTTCAGAATATAAGCAAGCTGGGGGTAGGAAGATGAAGGGTGGGTGGTACTGTGTGAAAAACTTAGCCCACTAGAGCAGTTACAAGGCGGCTATGAGGAGCAGAAACGATACTTCTATTATGTTAAAGGTGAGAGCAGAAATGACACCTCTATTATATTAAAGGTGAGAAAATGATAGTATTAAAAATCTCACATGAATTTGCCATGGTCATTTTTTTTTACAGGAAATTATGTTTTCCACCCTATGAAATTGGCTAAACATGCATAGTAAGGTTAACTAGAGATATGTAACCAAGATACTGAAAAACTAGACTTAACAAAAGCTGTTTTAATCCCTTAAAGAGATGAACTATGATAAATCTGAAATGGATGGAGGCAAAAGAGGAAAACCCAAATGAACAGCAGTGCCAGTTCAGGGACAACTTCAATCACCTTTTGGTCACGTCATGCAATGTCATGTAAATATTTCAAATTTCTTTAAATGTATTAATTATTGTTGTGTGTGTATACATACACATGCATGTGTGCACATGCGTGCAGGCACACGTGTATCACACAGAATGTATGCAGGCCAGGGGACAACTTCTAGGAGTTGGTGCTCTCCCTCCTCTGTGTGTCTAGGGATTGAACTCAGAAGAACTCACTGAAGATAGGCTTGGCTTTGTTGTTACCTTTCCCTGCTCAGCCATCTGCCCATTTGAACATCTCAGAGACTGCTGTACTCTGCAATGTTCTCAGTTCCTTTACTACAAGGGACTCACTGAAGGCCTCAGACTTCAAAACCACATTTTAGATGTGTCCACAGAGAACACCAGTGTCATCTCCTTTACTTCAGGATATCTGATTATATCAGGCAAAAATCGTTTTTAACTAAATACTGTTTTAATAAGGCATACATTCATTTGATTGATCTTGTTAAGCAAATATTACTTGCCTGTTTTATGGCTATGTTTATGAAGCTTACTAGTTAAGTGAAAAAAAATTGTTTTCAAAAATATGTAAGGAAAATTCCAGTACCCAAAACAAAGGGAGACTTGGTGACAACCATTTGGTTTAAATTTAAAGACATGAAATGTGGCAATTCAGTACTTCCTAGCATAGGAAGTCAAGCCCTGCCTCTCCCACTTTCTAGGTCTACAAAACTGGAATGCTAATTCCTGAAGCCAGGTATGATGGCTCATTATAATCCAAGCACTCTAGAGGCTGAGACAGGAGAATTGTCATGAATCTAAGGGTTGTCTAGACTACATAGCCACGCCCTATGTCAAACAAACTAACAAAAAATAAAGCACTGACTTTAGTGTGAAGCCTCAATGAATATGTATGCATGGTTTTACACACATACTTACATATATTGAGAATATATGCACACACACTTATTCATTATATAGAATCTGATATAAAGAATGGAAAACTCTACTTGTCATTATATATTACTAATTTTCCACCCACTATAGATGACCAATTCCACAAGTCTACTCACTTTCAAAATAAAAACTGATTACTATAAATTGAATCATCTATTTAGAACAAATTCTTCACTTTACAAATGCAATAAATATTCATGGGGAAAACATACATGTGCTTATGTGCATTGGCTAGTCTGAAACACTACTTTTTACTGTGGTATCTCCATCCTCATCTTTGGGGAACAAATCAACCTTCACATGCTCTGAACTGATGAAGACAGGCTGGGGTGGGAGTGGGGGTGCGGGTGGGCAAGTGATAATTAACAGGATTGAGGGAAGCCAGAGGGCACAACTGTACATGCCACACATGTGAGGGCAGCATGCAACAGAGCCAGTTTCCAACCCAAAACACACAGCACACATGAAGAGCCAACTCAGCACACCAGCAGGAAATCTGTGGCTACAACCCAAGGCAAGCAGTCCGAGACTGCCATGTTCTCAGTCCTAAATCTTCCTCCGTCATTATTTCTGAAGCATGGCAGTTCCAGAGGAGGGCCTTATTTCTCTCTGTTCTACAACCTAAACTTTAAAATGACTTTGGGTCTTCCTGGATAGTCCAGGCTGGCTGCCCTCTAACTCACCACTCTCCTGCCTCACCCTCCCAAGTGCTGAGCACCACACCTGACTCTGGAACTACTTCTAAAGATGGAATTGGGAGAGGAGCCCTCCTGCAAGCACAGTGCTTAAGATGTAGAGGCAGGAGAATCGGGAATTCAAAGTCAGCCTCATCTACAAGAGCCCCTGTTTCCTACTTCACTGAACCCCAACCTCATCAGAGACCTAGTACATTGAACTGTTTTCTAAGGTTAGCCCCCCATCTCCAAAGCTTCTACTGTAAGACTAATGTCTAATTTCTACCATCAACAATGACATAGTTGAGATGATCCTGTGTGAGAAACCAATTAATCAGTTCTCAACAGATACATAAAAACTCCCCAGAACACTAAAGGGAATTTAAGGGCAAGGAATACATTGGCTCAATAGGAAGCACTCCCCTAGCATATGCAATCTTCTGGTGCCACATTAAAAAGGGGAGAGCAATTGAACCTTTCTTATTTTCCAGGCTAGTAAGATCTTGAACATGTGTAAAGCCTTTTGGGCAGCCCGCATCCATGCTAGTCAGTGCTGATGTGCTCATTCTCAGGGTGACATGCTGAGCGTGATGGGTGGGGGACACTGAAAGCCACCCCAAATGTATGACCTTGTTAAGCTTTGAGTAGTCAATGAGGTCGGGACGGTGTCTGTGGATGAGGGCACAGAGTCCAAGGCCATCTTTCCAGCTTCACAGCACAGAAGAGAAGAACGTGGGTTAATGGAGAGACTCACAGTTCCCCTGAGTGAGACACCAGCTGTTCCCACCTGATGTCATGTACCAGTGAGTGACACCAATGGCCCCTAGATGGTCCAGCCTTGCACTTCCCCATGTACATTTCCCTTCCCTTCCCCTCTCCCTTCCTTTTTTAGCAGGCCCAGTCTTGCCAGGGACCCTACCCCTGTCCAGATAGCAATGGGGGATGAGACAAGTCCACCTGTCTCTGCCTTCTAATCCTGGAGTTTCCTACTCACGTTTACCTAGTCTCCATTCTGGTCCTTAGCTGATACTGCCCAGCAACCCCCTTCCCCAACGATACTGACTCCAGGCAGGAAATTCGCTCTCTGAAAGTTCTAATGGTATTTTCAAAGCCAACACCAGTTTCCAGCTACTCTGTCTTTCCTAAGAGGATTGCTTTTATTGAGTTACCTATTTATTTTGAGACAGGGTCTTGCAGTGTGACTCAGACTGGCCTCAAACTCTCAACCTTTTACCCTCAGCCTCCTAACTGCTGGGATTACAGATGGGTGGTACCATTCTGAGCTTACTTTTATTTTTTTTTAAAACCTAAAGCTTATAGGTGAGGTCACAGGGCAAACTTGGATGTCAGCAGAGGCAAAACTACCACTATTAATGGTCCCTGGGATGCTCAGCTCTAAGTGTACTGTTGATAGTGGAACCAGTGAGAGTAGGGCATGGGAGGTATATCTCAAAGAGTAAGAAGTGGAAGAAGAACCTGATGGAACATCACTTGGAAGGGCTTAGGTCCATTTGGCCAGTGTGAGAAGAGGAGAGCGGTAAGTATAGACAAACACAGGAGCCTGACTTTCACCCTGGCTGGCTATTTCAGTCCCCCCTGGCTTCTTTGGGATAGGGAGGGCTTCCTTTCTTCACTGCTTGCATGGCCTAGCTTGGTGCTATCGTCCTGGAAATAGTCTAACGTATTTTTTAATACATTTTAAAAACATTTCTTTGAATTTCAGATAAGCATACATTTTAATCACATTCATTTCTTACTCTTCCCCAATCCCTCTCAGATCTACCCCCATCCTCTCAATCTTCTCCCTTCTTCCTTCTTTTCTTTCTTCTTTTTAAAAAGAAATAATCCATCAAGTCCAATTTGTGCTGTCCACATCCTCATGGGGAACCATCCACCGGAGTATGGTAGACCTATCAAGGGTCACATCTAGCCAAAGTACCTCCCAATTGGTTACTGTGGTAACGGACTTTCTCTGGCTATCCATAGACCCGTGGGGAATTCACCATCCAAAGGATGAGAATGACCAAGCCTGTGCTCACATGTGACAGTGTAGAAAACCACCTGGGAGCTAAGCCTGCAGCCAGAACCACACCACACTCTCACACCAGTTCTATGTTGCATTTCTCCTGTTCTCTGCCATTTTTAAAATGTGACTTTCCTGTTTGTCTTCAATTTTAACTATTAAAGCTGATGGACTAAGCAGGAGAGGCCAAGGTGGAGGAGTGTCCGGAGTGGTTGTGGAGTCTTCTGGGGTCCCATTGACACAGATAAGTCCACCACTCCTTCCACAAGGAGCCCTCAGATCAGACTAGAAAGGACTCAGGTGCAGCATAGACTCCACTTACAAATGCGTCCTCTTGTTTGCAAACCCTCACAAACCGTCTCCTCTGGGAGACCCTAAGCACTGGGAAAACATAGCTTCACTTCTCCTGTGGAAACTAGTCCCTGGGCAGGAGAGAGACTAGTACAAGCTATGTGGTTCTCCTTGCCTTCCTGGGCTCTGGGAGACAGGTAAGGCCTTGACAACCCTGGCACTTACCTGGTGTGGAAGTTCTGGATGTTCACATTTCTGTATGGGGCCGTCTTCCTCTGACACCACAGGAGCAGACCTTCTTTGGCAGATGTTTCTGTAATGGCATCAAGAAAAGGTATTTGGAAGAAAAAACACTCAGAGAACAGCTATTTTATTTTGGGCATACAAAAAAAATCATTTAGCGGAAACTCAGACAATGTCATTCTCATAGCTATACCTAAAAATTTTAAATTTGATTTATTACTAATTATAAAATTGCAACCAAGGCTATGGGAGGTAGCTCAGGAGTAGAATGCCCATGTGCTTAGTGTTTCCATGGCACCAAGTGCAATATCCAGCAACCAAAACCGAAACGACAACAAAAATACAAAGAAGAAAAACCTAAACAACCAGTCAGAAAAACACTTCACCCCTGTAATGCTAACTGGAGAAGAATCTGCTGGACCCCTTTAATTCCATACTCTGGAGATGTCACGAGGAGTTCGAAGCCAACCCCACCCTAAACAGAGCATTCACATGGATCAGCATGCACAGTCTGATGTGCTTGCTACCTCCCTCCTTCCCTGGCTCTGCGGGTCATTATTACTGCTCTTTTTTTTCACTTTATCAAAATTTATTATTGTGCTTTTTAGTCTAATGAATGTTTGATCACTGTAACTAAATCTTTTCCTTAAATGTTTATTTCTCTAAATTTTTTAAAAAATTAAATTGTGTGTGTGCACTTGTGTGTGTGTGCCATGGTGTACATGTGTCAGGAGTTGGTGCTCTTTCCCACCTTGTGGGTTCCAGGAGGCAAAACTCAGGTTGTCAGGTCAGGACTGCCTGCTAGCTCATCTCTTCAGCACCTCTTGTAATTAAATCTGAATTCAGAGCTGTTGACAAATGTCAGCTTGACATTCTGAAAATCAGAGCTGCCTACTTAACTCTCAAAAGCACAGCATGTGTACCAGCAGAATAGGTTTAAGGGCAAGACAGACTGCCAATATTCAGCCTGCTTTAACTTGCTAACTAACGAAGCCTCAGTAGCGAGAGGTGGAGTGTTCTTCCCAGGCTGGAAGAGGCTCTGGTGCTTTTAGTGACTCACCAGCCAGCCATCATTAAAACCACCCATTGGGTATGGAGAGAAGGCTCAGTAGTCAACAGCTCACATTGCTCTCCCAGCATTCCTGAGTTCAGTTCCCAGCACCCATGCTGAACAGCTCATAACTACTTCTAATGCCAGCTCCAGAGAATCTGACCTGCTTTCTGGCCTCCGAGGACACCTGCACTCACACACACACACACACACACACACACACACACACACACACACACACCACTTCCCACATACATATACATAATTAAAAGTAATATAAATCTTTAAAAAAATCCATTTGCCTGTTTTTTTGTACTAGGTGACAAGAAGCCTGTAGTATGTACCTTTAGACAACTTCTAATTCACTTGCGATTCCCTTGTTAGAACCCCAAACCCATTTACATCATCTAAAATGGATATAGGGACATTCAAACTTCAGTTCAGGCTCAGAAGTGACAGCCAGTTTGAAGAACGCACAGTCTGCATTTGAAAACTCCTGCACAATGTGGTTCTATAAAAGTGCATTTCTCTATGCTAATGAAGTAACAAGATGCTTCCTAAAGATTCCCGCTTTATTAAAAAACAGTAATTTGTCATAACCGTGTCAGTTTTTATGCACTAAGTTTAAATATTTAAGCAATTACAGTCACTTTATGGAGTAGACACTATTTATTTATTTATCTATCTATTTATTTATTATGTATACAATATTTCATCTGCGTGTATGCCTGCAGGCCAGA
>LOJH01008776.1:18149-28195 GCA_001685095.1 Ellobius talpinus
TTTGGAAGAGCAGGCAATGCTCTTAACCGCTGAGCCATCTCTCCAGCCCAAGCAGACACTACTTTGAAGACTGATTCACACTATCACATTAGCTGAGCTAGGAGCATCTCCTGTTTTTTTCTTTTTCTTCTTTATTAGAGGGGAATGTAGAGAATGTTTTGGGGGTGAGACAGGGTCTCATTACGTATCCCTGACTTGCCTGGCACTATGAAAAACACTACGAAGTTTGTTTTTAAACTTGTGATCTTCCTATCTCACCTTCCTCAGTGCTGGGTTTTTAAGCGACAATCACCATACCCAACTTTCTTTCTTTGTTTGCTTTTCAAGACAAAGTTTCTCTGTGTGGCCTTGGCTGTCCTGAAACTCACTCCATAGACCAAGCTGGCCTTGAACTAGCAAAGATCTGCCTGCTTCTGCCTCCCGAGTGCTGGGATTAAAGACGTGCACCACCACTGCTTGGCAATGCCCAATTTATTATTATTATTATTATTATTATTATTATTATTATTATTATTATTATTAATTATTTTCTAGCTGTAAGCCTGAAGACCTTTGCCCTAGGGGGTTGTGGGGATGACTCGGTGGCAAAACATATGCTTAGCAGGGGCAAGGCCCCAGTTTCAATCCCTAGTGAACAGAGACAGAGAGAAGGAATAGAGAAGGAGTAAAGGAGGGAAGGAGGAGAGAGGAAAGGACAGAGAAAACAAAGAAGAAAGGAAAACTCACTGCCTACTTCCTTAGTAATTTAACTTCCTAGTGCAACATGCAGTAGAGAGACCCATGTTAAAAATAACTTCTGTTCTGAACATGTGCTCATCTTTTGCAAAGTGATTCCACCCCGAGAATAGAACAGCACCACC
The DNA here is from genome assembly GCA_001685095.1 of Ellobius talpinus. Taxonomy (NCBI): domain Eukaryota; kingdom Metazoa; phylum Chordata; class Mammalia; order Rodentia; family Cricetidae; genus Ellobius; species Ellobius talpinus. The sequence goes on from LOJH01008776.1 coordinate 19,010, forward strand.
AGGGTCTTTTTCCACAGAAATATCAAATCTTTGAAGACTCAATTTAGATGCTTTTTACGACTGTTCAATGTTACAATATCCTACTCAAATTTTAATTTGCAAACACAGCTTCCAGACCAAACAACTGGATCACCATTTGAGACTTTTACCTTCCACTGAGATATCCTGAATGGCAAAGCGGAGGATGATGGTCCAGATCATACCCAGGGTCATTTTCACATTGCCATCGACTATTTCTGTGGTGAGAAAAACAAGTTAATGGGCAGATGACACAATCAGTACACAACTTGCTGGCAAGGACACACATGAGAGGACCCGTCTGTTTAAACAAGTTCTATGGCATTTATAAGCAAATGGCTCTAAGTTCAGATAAATTCTGAATTAATTAGCAGCACCAGTCTTGTATATGCTTTGTCACTGCAGAGCACCTAGGAGTTCTAGGACTCCATCAGAGAGAAGGCATTCTACCCAATCTCTGCCCTGGCCCCTCCTGCCATCTTCCCTAAATGGCAGTTGCATGGTGACATGCAGCTGGTCCAGCTCCTGGCTTCCCCTGGTGCCCAGTCTTCCACAAACAATGGGGAGGCTGCTCCCTTCCTAGAAATTAGGTATTTATTCAGTTTTGCTTTGTTTTCTTTTGAGACAAGGTCTTACTATGCAGTCAGGGCTGGCCTCGAAGTCCCTACGTAGCCAGACTGGGCTCAAACTTAGAATGGACCTTAGCCTTTCAGGTTCTGGGATGACAAGCAAGTCTCAACACCACCTGGTCCTAGTGACAAGTTTCTAACCTAGAATCCTTCAGACATGAGTCTTCTTTCTCATTTCAGTCTGAAGACAAGGTGTGATACTTGATGTTGGTATTTACCAGTTAGTCTAGAACCTGGTACCCACTCCTGGTTCTCAAGTCTACAGGCGGTGCCCAGGGGGCATGACATAGGCAGGCGTGGAACATGGTGGGAGGGAGGAGAAAACTGAAGGCACAGGCCACAGCTGAAGTCACCTCTCACCTACCTTCAGCCCCAATAGACACCAGTTTCACCCCCTTGCTGGCTATGTAATCCAAAGCCTTGTTGACATTCGCAATCTTGTGGAACCGCATTTTGCCCCGGTCAGGTTTAGGCAGCCTTTCCCCTGAAGGAAGAAGAGAATCATGCAGAGTACTGCCTGGGCTCTGAACCAAGGAGTTAAATACTAGAGTCTAGGCTTTTCTTAAGAGGAAATTATCACCCCACTGCTTCTGACATGTTCCTGGTTTCCCTAAATGACAAAGAGGGAGTACATGAAAGGCCAATATGACCAAGAGAACTATAGCATTAAGGCTACTGCACCCTTTGCGGATTAGGCATATCAGTTTATCAGGTCTGGCCTTGAGCCAGCTTTCACGTCCAGAAAGAGAGAAGCCAGTTGGTGGCCTTGAAGCAGTCAGAGTTTCTGGCTAGCTGCTAGAAGAAGTTGGGTAGCCTAATTCAAACCACAGAAGTGGATATCAGGGCTTCCTAGACATCTGGTTATGTGATTATCTGGAACAGAGTGGGTTGGCCATTCTGCTTCTGAGTCACATCTCAAGGGCCACCCACCCTCCCTGCCCAGTCTATACATGATAACAAGCCCAGGGCAATCTTTACACACGTTCACTCATGTGAAACACAAGCCCTGACCTGGACAAGAGGTCTCATTTCTTTCTGTAACCCACACCAGGTGGACTAAAGATGAAGCAGGTATCATGGCAGGCAGCACAGAAGTGGCTATTTTTTCTCTCTTTTTTGAGATGTACAGTGCACTGTTTTACTTTACTGGTGGGTTTTTTTTGGTTTTGTTTTCTTTTGCTTTTTGAGACTGGATCTCATCATGTTCCCTAGGCTGGCCTGCAACTCCCTATGTAGCCTAGGCTGGTTTCAAACTCATGGTGATCCTTTTAATTCAGACTAGAATTAAAGGAATGCACTGTTACATCTAGCCCTAAACATTTTGAAAGTCCAGTCTATACAAAATCCATTCTTCACTGGGGAAAAAGAACAACAACAACAATCAAATCAACAAACGAAACCAAAAACAAACAAACAACCCAGGCGATTATTCTTTGAAAAAGTTTTTCTTGACCTTGGCCTTGTTCTTTGAGACAGGGTCTTACCACGTAACCCTGGCTTTCCTGGAACTTGCTGTGTAGACTAGGCTGGCCTGGAACTCACAGAAATCCATCCACCTCTGCCTCCCCATTGCTAGGATTAACTGCACCCAGTTTTTTGCCATGTTATAGCCAACCAAGTTCAAAGAATATGTTCATCTTTACAGACACTGTCCTGCAGGTCACAGGTCAGACACAGTCTGAGCCTGCACACCCACCTGAGATGACTTCCAGAAGAAGCATGAGCTTGAGGCCATTCCTGAAATCCTCCTCGATGTTCTCGATCTGGGTGCCAGCTTTTCGTAGGTGTGAGTTGCACCAGGCAGTGAAGGTCTGAAAGGAAAATCAGACTGAGTGAGCACCGGCCAAGCTGTGAGCAGATCTCTGCTTCATGGACGCACCTGGCACCTTCAAAAGCAGTGCTTCTCAACCTGTGGGTCACGACCCCTTTGGGGTCAAGTGAGTCTTTTACAGGGGTCGCATATCAGATATCCTGCATATTGGATATTTTCATTATGATTCATAACAGTAGCAAAATTACAGACATGAAGTAGCAATGAAACCATTTTATGATTGGAGGGGGTCACCACAACATGAGAAACTGTATTAAACAGTCTCAGCATTAGGAAGGCTGAGAACCACTGAAAGGGTCTGTCAGACACTGGGGCTACCTGGGTCTTCTACAGGAAGCAGAGTTCAATGAAGACACAAAGATGAGCACTTAGTAAAATCTCCGTGGGGACAAAATTCATTTGTTTGCAACTATAACTTGAGGAATTTTTTACATTTATTTGCTTCTCTGTTTTTATTCTGTGGGGGAGAGAGGTACATGGGTCAGAGGACGCACAAGCGGAAGTCAGAGGACAGCCTGTAGGTCCCTCCTCTCCTGCCACCAGGTGGCCCCAGGGACAGAACGGAGGCCGTCGGCTTGGCAACAAGTGCCTCTACCTGCCGAGCCCTCCCTCCTCTTGAGGAGCTTTTACCTTCTGTGAAAAGTGGCTCTACACTGACCTTGGCTGCGCCTTCTGAAGAACTCTTACTTTGAAGGAAAGAGACTGAATAAGAACATGCTTTTAGCCCTTGAATTCAGCAAAAGTAAGCTTGCCTGCTGAACAGATACATAAATACTGCTGAAGGAATGTTGAAACTGCTTTCTGTAGAGGGTGGCTGACATTGCATAGTGTAGAGAAGGGGGGAGGACCCATAACCACTAATTATCGGTTTATCTTGAAAGAACAATAATTTTAAGTTCTTAGCTTAACCAATTAAAACAATTTTATAGTATATTATTTAAAAAATAAAAATAGTAATACCCTCCTAGGAGCCTATTCTATGCCTTGTGCTAGATTCTGTATCTTTTAAAGGTTTGTTTTATTTTTAATTTTGCGTGTGTATGTGTGTGTGTGTGTGTGTGTGTGNGAGAGAGAGAGAGAGAGAGAGAGAGAGATGGTGCCCATGAGCCCAGTAGATCAGCAGAAGATTGCTCAGGTACCCATGAGCCCAGAGATGAGCCAGATCCCCTGGAGCCTGCGTTAGCTACAGCTGCTTGAGAGGGCGTCGGGAACTGAACTTGGGTCCTCTGGAAGAGCACTACAGGGTCTTAACCCCTAGGTCATGTCCCTAGTGCCTAGACTCTGGATTTTATACTTGACTGAGCACAGCCCCACCCCGAATGTCACTAGGTCCTATCATATGAAGAAGTTACTGGTACGCCACTCTGTTATTTTTTTTAAGCTTCTTTTAACTTGGCTTTCACTTGTGTGCTATTTCCTGCCAAAACCAGATCAGCTTCTTTGGGCAGCTGCTGGCTAAGAATGCAAACTGTCCTCTCATCACAACAGCTGCTGGGCCCAGGGACAAAGTGCCTCACACAACAAGTGGGGGAGGGGTGGGCAGGGGACACATAAAGGGGACTGTGCTCATGATAAGAAAAGTCAACCTCTCCCAAACAGACTGCTTCCAAGCAGGCCCAGAAAAAACCACAGTGCCATGAAAAATAATTCTCCCAAGTAATAAAGGGACTTTTGAATTTATCAGTCATTTGTTTCAAGAACTATGTGAAGCTGATATAAATTTAATGGCAAAATGTGTAAGCATTTTCTCGGATTTACAAAGATCAAATTTGCCTCGAGAGTCTAAATGAATAATTACTTCTCCTAAACACATTTGAGCTTTAGGCATAAACATGGAAGCCCCGACAGACCCAGAACCTACCAATGTGGCAGTTTCTCCTACCAAGTGGCTACAGAAATTTATGTAGCCTTTAAGCTGCAGCAGTCACCGTTCAATAGCTCAGTAAGAGGTGGTCGGCCACAGAGCAGTCCCGGCAGCACTCTAGATAGTAAGGTTTGCTATCTGAAGGCAAGATGGCTTCAAGAATGCTGCTTAAGTGTAATCCATATTAATTCTATGCACTTTGGGGCAGGGGGTATTCCTCAATTGGTAGAATACTTGCGTGGCATGCTTTAGCCCTGGGTCTGGTCTCTAGTACTAAATAAAAACAGGGTTTAATCATAGCACTTGCAAGGTAGAAGCAGAAGAATAAGGAGTTCAAGGTTATTCCTGGCTACATACAGAGATTGAGGTCAGCCTGGGTTACATGAGACTCTAACAAAAGGAAAAAAAACCCAGCAAACAAAAAACAGGGCCAGCATTATGGCTCAGCAGGTAAAGGAGTGTGTCACCAAGCCTGATGTCTTAAATTAGATTTCTGGGATCCACATGGTGGAAGGAGAGAATGAACTTCTGAAAGAAGTCCTTACACACACACACACACACACACACACACACACACACACACACTTAAAAAAATTAAAGAATTTTAAAGAACCAACATTACACAACAGAACTGCCTAAAAGGTGCTCTTATTTGTTTACCTGACATCAAGATTAATAACATGTCTATGTGATCGTGTGGAAAAGACACAGAATACCAGAGCACCTAAAAACTGACAGAGAGGAAAGTATAACAATGCAAATGTTTGCAGAGTTGCTCTTACTTAGGCGCCACTTTAAAAAGGACAAAAGGACAAGCTGTGGTAGCTGGTGTCATTTGCATCCTTCTGCAGTCAGGGTGTCAGAAGCACTTCCATACGTAGCCCCGAAGCTGCTCATGACATCAGCACAGGCTTCAAATACCCCGTGGAATGCTGTGAAAAATCACTCTGATAACGTCTTTTCTTGGGTGTAACTACAGTGGAGGCTTTCTATCATACATGTTACAAGGCTGTGCAAATCCAGAGAATGAGTGAGATCTGAACAACCAATGTGTTCAGCGGGGTACAGCCCCAAGAAACAGCCTATCTTTAAAGGAGTTCTCCAAAGTACCCACAAAGGGGGTGGCTGAGCACCATGGAAAGGGGCTCAGACGGCTCCATGACAATTGCTGGCAAAGAGGCCAGTGCATACTGGAATGGAGTTATAAGGCTTTTCCGAGTGTTTAACTTTTTACAGTTTTAATTGTCACAGCCTAGGAACACTGTTCCTACACCTTTGCTATCACAGGGGCTTCTGGGAGAAGTACTGGGACTCTTAGGATACACAAGACAGCAACAAAACTGTACAACCTTCTGGAGTTTTCTTTGTAGGTATTCTTGCTTAGTGATATATAAATATACAGCAACATATATATTTAAGGTCCATGGGAACTGAACCTTGGAAAACTCAAACAGCCACAGAGGTAGGACCACATTACCCTAGGAAGCACCTCGAGACTAGATCCCTTAGCAGGATGCCCCATCTTAAAGGAAAACCTGCACTCTGTTCTCACTGAAGTTAGGCTATGGAGGAAGGACATAAAAGTCTGCCCCACAGTTCACCCCAGAAGCTGCCTGGCCAACCTGAGATCCTCCGCCATCTTCCCCCCAACTCAAACCCTCTGTCACCTCACTAGTCTCACTCCTCTGCACCTAGTGATAAATCCAAGTGTTTTAGATATCTAGAAATAGGCACACAGCTAAGCACAGTGGCATGTGAATTTAATCCCAGTCACTTGTAAAGCTGAGGCAGGAGGATCATGAGTTCAAGGTCAGTCTGGGCTACATACCAAGGACCAGTATCACAAAAGGGAGTGAGGCAGCCATAAAGTTATGTCAGAGGAAGGGTTGGCAAGGGGGCTCAGGGAATAGAAGCAGCTGCTGCCAAGCCTGACAAACCCATATGGTGGAAGGAGAAAAGGGACCCTTAAAATTTGTCCTCCAACTTACACACACACACACAGTGGTAATCTATACAAATACACACACACTAATAAAGATAATAAAAATATTACAACAAAAAAGAGAATTCAGAGTCCCACAGAGAGATTCATGATGGGAAACCCCAAGCCATCTACTCCAAAAGGAAGACAAATGAATCCAGTGCTCCAAATAAACTAAGTTTGAAGTCCCAGAGATAAAAGAAGTGCAGTGACAGACACTGCCTCTGTGGGTGAAGATTAAATTCACCGCCAACTTGACTGAATTTGGAATCACCTAGGAGACACTGCTGGGCACGAGGGAGGAAGAAGGATGCACCCCATCTGGGAGTGGCACCATCCCAGGTACTTTGTCACAGCAAAAGGAAAGAGATGCTATGTGTGGTCCTTAGACAAGTGGAGTAAATACAGAATCCCTTTCCGGAACACAGAGAATCACAACTCCCAAGGTGCTTTGTGGGCAGTCTACGGCACAATGGCTTCCCTTTCTAGTGGTACTCATCCCTGGACTCTAATAAAAGCTCTCCAAGGCCAGGAAGCAGCAGAGTGGGGCCGAGATTCTGGTCCTGCTCTGGTAACTTGTCAGTAGTCACTTGCTTTCATCTGGTAAGATTGCAGGACACTCAAACCATCTAAAGTCTCTACTTCTGCCACAGTCCTGAAGAAAATCCAGAGACTTGGGGGAAAAATGCTCCCCAGACCTTGAAACATGGCAGCTAAAGATTAGTGAAGCGTTTTTCCAGGAGCACATGTGAGAGAGGATGGTTTACTTAAGAGCAGGAAAGGCCTTCCATCTTTCACAAACAACTTAAATCCATTGCTGCTTCCCACAGTGAGATTATAACACAGAACAACATGTGTGCTTAGTGATGAGCACAGCTTAGGTCCTTGATGAACTGAGGATGCGCTGTTCAGCCGCTCTGCTTGGTTCTTGGCTCCAGTTTTTAGCCAATCACACCTATTTCATCCATTCATAAAACATTTTATTAAATTTTTTCATGAGGAATGTTTTAAGGATCAGTAGTTACATCTATAATTTACATTTTTAAAACGTTTTTATGTATATGGATGTTTTGCCTGCAGGTATATCTGTATACCATGTGCATGCCTTGTGCCCATAGAGGCCAGAAGGTGTCAGGAGTGACAGTCAGTTATAAGCAGACATGTGAGTCCTCATGTAAACTGAACATAGGTCTTCTCAAAGAGCAGCCAGTGTCCTTAACCACTGTCATCTCTCCAGCCCCATGTAATTTTTTTTGCTTGTTTTCTTTTATTGGGTAATCATTTTTATTATTCCTCTTTGGCCACATGTGTACCTTAAGAGAGTGTTGCTGGGGACACAGATGGGGACACAAAGACTAATCACAAACTTAGAAGAGTCTGTTTCATCTCCTCCTCCTCTTCTTTTCTCTCCCTCCTCCCCCACCTTGGCTATGGCACCTGGGGCTGAACGCAGGACTTCATAAATGCTAGGCAGGTGCTCTACCGCTGAGTACCTCCTCAGTAAAAACAGGGACTAAGTTACTCAAGCTGACCTTGGCTCATGCTGTAGCTCAGGCAAGTCTTGAATTTGTGATTCTCCTCCCTCAGACTTCTAAGTGGCTGGGATTATAGTTCTGTGTCACCAGACCTGGCCAGGTTACTCTCAGTAAAAAGGTTCTAAGTCTGCTCCACTCTTTCATTCAACCCTCACCACTGCCTGCTCTCCACATGCAAATCTTGGCACGATCCTAATACACTGCTCCTCTACTCCTTTGCTTGCCTTCTCTGTCAACAACTACTACACATAATACACATTCCAGACACATTCTCTAACATGGAAACTCCTTGGGGTTTTTCTAAATGCAATGGACTGGGCTCCACAGAATGAAGATCAAGGGAAGCGGGGAGGTCTTGTGAATTCACCAACAATAAGACAGCATGGTCCACGCGGACACGGTCGGGAGCCATGGAAGCATGCCATGACTCTGAAGTTACTTGCCATGACCTTACCTCGGCGAGTCGAGAAGCACACACTGTCTTCTAAGCCTGCCCTGACACTCACCCTGGCCTGAAACCTTCAGGTGGGACAGCCAAAATTTCCCAAAAAGGAGCAGGGAGGATGGGCAGGGAGCTGAATCCAGCCTGAAAGCATGGCTCAGAACTCACATTCTATTTCTGACTGTGACACTGTGCAGTTATTTGTCCTTCACATCCTGGTGGCTGCCCAGCTATAAAACAGGTACAGTCACTGCCATGATCTGCATTATGAAATGGTTTAAATGGTTATTAGGAGGAGAAATACAGGAGCGGGCTGCCAGTGTCACCTGGCAAGATGATCCTGAACATACTCTGAACAAAAAAAAAGAATTAATTTAAACATGTATATTACAAACACAATTTTGTTTTAAGTTGATTTTTGAATGCTCCATTTATCATTCTATTTATAACAATTGCTTTAACAGTGTCTTCTTTTCTACTTCATAATTCCTAATTTGCCAAAATCATTGATTGTCCTCCAGGTTCTTGTTCACTGTTTCAGAAGGAAGCAAATTTGTTCAGAACCATAATGTTCTCACAGTTTACATGGCCAGGTATTAAGCGACAGGTAGGCAGTTATTTCATGCTCTGCCAACAAACCTCTGCTTAATCTCTAAGATTATGTTAGACACTGTGACATGGGAAACACAGGTCAGCGGCCCCTGACTACAGAGTGAGTTCATGGCCAGCCTAATCTACAGTGAGACGCAGTCTTATAAAAGAGAGGCGGGGAGGCAAGGAAATCAGAGAGAGGGATAGGGAAAGGGAGGGAGGAAGGAAACAAAGAGGAGGAGGAGGGAGGGAAGGAGAGAGAAGATGGATGGATGGATGGATGGATGGATGGATG
>LOJH01008777.1:0-12429 GCA_001685095.1 Ellobius talpinus
GAAGGAAGGAAGGAAGGAAGGAAGGAAGGAAGGAAGGAAGGAAGAGGAAAGGAAGAAAAGAAAGTCCAGGCTACCAAGACTATCCTTAAAGATGCCTGAGCTCAAAATACTCTCTATCCTGGCCATGAAATGTACTTCACTACCAAGGACCTGACACTAAGCTGTTAGGACGCAGTGGGGACTGAGAAAGCTGCCAGGAGCTGTTCCTTGAACAGCGTTCCCTCCTGTTAGCTAATCACAGCAATCCTCTTGTTCCAGAAGTCACATCCCAAGACAGTAAAAATGTTATGACATGACTTTTCCAAGGTTGAAAACCACTTGCGTTTTCTGCATTAAGGAAAGTTATAAAAACCGGTGTTTTTCGCTCCAGTAAGAGAATAACACACCCTAAACTAGTGTCTCGTGCCTATGATTCCAGCACTCAAGACAGGCAGGTAAAGGTTTAGAGCACCAATTGCTCTTCCATAGGACCTAGGTTTGATTCCCAGCACCCACCATGGCAGCTTACAATCATTTGTAAATCTAGTTCCAGGGGATCTGAAGCTCTCTTCCAGGATCCTTGGGCACCAGGCATACCATGGTACACAAACAGACATGCACGTAAACAAAAGATCCATACAGAAAAATAAAATTTAAATTTAAAACAATTATTAAAAATGAAAAAGATTTGGACTGTGTTTCCTGTGAACAGAAGTACATGCAGAGACTCATGGATGAGATACCGAGACTAAATGACAAATGAATGCTCACTCGGTCCTAAGAAGACATTTATATCATCTCCTCTAAGACTCAAGGAACACATGGAGGAGGGGATAGAAAATAACGTAAGATCTGGGAGATAAGGAGGGCCATGAAATGCATTCTGGGTTAGCACGAGGGTTGAAATCATGAAGTCATAACAACTGTAGGTGCCTGCAGGAGAACAGGGGCGCAAAAGCCAGGCAAGGGGGCTGGGGTTAGCACATGCCTAGAATGTGAGAAGCTCAGGGTTTGACGCCAGTATCCAAATATGCCATGGCTCAGGGAGCTCTATCCCTCACTGATAAACTATTTAGTACTGAAAAGATTCAGGGAAAGGGGGAGTCACCACTTTCAGTCATGTACCCACCACGGACTGCTCCAGGCTCCGGTGGATTATTCTCAATCCAATGGTCACACATATGGCTCTAGTTAAACTAAATGGGTCACAGCTCACACCAGTCATAAGTACCTGCATAAGACCAGAGTCAAGCCAGCCAAAATTCCTGCCTAGTTGGAGAAGTTGTTCTCCAAGCCCCATTTCTTACTGCAAGCTATTGGCAGCTAGGAGCTGCTGGGGAAGGGAAAAATCAGTATTTTTTATATCACCACTGGTAGATTTCTCAAGGTCCAATGAGTGCCCCTCCAGTACACAAACATATGGACAGCACTAACAGCACTTAGTGGATTGTCACAAAAGAAAAGAGGACATAAAGCTGGGGGGGGTTAGAGGGACTTGGAGAGAGCTGAAAAGGAGAAATGGAGGAATGAAAGATATGATGTTTTATTATACACATGGTACCAAATTCTAAAAAACATGAAAAACTAATACAAAAACTGAAAAAAGTTAAATTAAGAAAAATATGAATCTGGGAAAGAAAAGTGTGGTAGAGAATAAGGCATTGTTGGGACAACAGAAATAACAGGATTGGGGGAGTAATCAGAGTATTATATACATGTATGAAATTGTCAAAGAAGTAACAACATTCTGTTTTTGTTTTGTTTTTCAAGACAGGGTTTCTCTGTAGCTTTGGGGTCTGTCCTGGAATTTGCTCCCTAGACCAGATTGGCCTTGAACTCACAGAGATCTGCCTGCCTCTGCCTCCCAAGAGCTGAGATTAAAGACATACACCATCATCACCCAGCGCACTAACAACTTTTTAAATGTGTATGAAAAAGAAATAACGTAAGAACCTTAGACTTCAAAGAGGAGCGCACTTCCACCTTCTGCTGAAGGTTCCAAAATGCATCTTACAGACTTGACTGGAGCTTTCTAGCTGGTTTTTCTTTATAAAGACTTTATCATTTTTGGCATGGAAAAATAACTACACTATAGTATTCTATCAATCCTTTCTGTTGTGCAATACTACCCATAGGAATAAATGTACATATAAACACACAGAACTCTTTAATCTTAGCCGAGCCGTCTGTGCAGCCCCACCTTGATGGACACAGGTGGACACTGGCACCCCAAGCTCATCTTCTGCCTGCTGTAGTCACAGCTGACCACGTTCCTGATTTTACAGAAATCATGTCCTGGCTTTTTAAATCGTTTTGCTACTCAAGCATTCATTCCCAAGCATCATCATTGTTAGATTCTTTCTGACCTGTATGTATGTGCGTGGAATCAAAGTGCACAATCCTCCATGTCAGTTTTGTTAGTCAAGTCTATCCAGGGTGTTTCACACAGTTATCACTTATTCGTTCTGTGTCCCGGCAGTCTGTATCCAGCTCCCTCTGGACACCAGAATTCCCTCGCAACACATCCAAGCTGTATTGTACAGCAGAACTTTGCCTTCTTCCCCTAAACTGTACCCTTTGTATAATCATACAGTATATAAATTATGTATCTATTTATTGACCCATCCTCCTGCTGGTTGCTCTCAGAGTCTACATATTCAGTCAAGTTGCTACAACACGTATGAAAGAAGCAGCATTGATCTACCAACTCTGCTTGCCTCGCTTATTCCTACAGAAAAAGTACAGTTTCAAAAGCCCCAAAACCAATAAATGATTTACTATATTTAAGTAAACATATTTTAATATACATGTAATCTGCATTTCTTTATAAACATCAGAACGAAATCAAGAACCAGATCAACAATTCTTCACAGTTTTGTGTCTTAAACAGAGAACATAAATTTTTTTATTCTTCAAGAAAGTTTTGCTTCGGTGAACACCAACAGATCTGCACTTCCTCACAGAAATGCAATGCCCCAAACACAGCACAGTCTCTTCAAACAGCGAGGCCAAGTTCCTCTAGATCCAAGGTCCTTGAGGGCTCTGATGAAAGGACCATTCCCCTCTGAAGGCAGGTACACATGTACACGTGCGCGGACACACACCTACACACACATGTACACATGCACCTGCACACATGGGCACACATGTACACATACACACACATGCACACACACATGCACACACACAAATAACACAGCCTCAAGGCCCAGTAATTGAAAACATTTATCTGACGTGGGGCTCAATCCCCACGCCTGCCCAGCAATAAGATTCTCTCCTCACAGTCAGGGAATCCACCACTGGTTGAGCTCCACAGACTGTCAAGTCAAGCTCTCTCCCCTCATCTCCAACCAGCAGAGCCAGGCAAGGCACGTGCCACGCTGAGGGCTCTGGTGTTCCATACCTATGCAGCACCCAGGAGCCCAGCTACCCCTTAGCAAGGCTCTTGTATGTATCAGCTGCAAAGCTTCTTGTGGTTATTCACTGTCTTTAGACACAGAGAGCCACCTGGGAGGGTCACTGTGGCAGAAATTGTTTTTTTTCCCATAAATTCTTTTCCTGAGCTTAAAAATCCAGAGTTTTTGCCATCAAGAACACTGAGTCAGAAAATGAAGATATGGCTCAGTAGATAATAGGACTGGTTAAGAATACAGGCTACTCTTCTAGAGGATCTGGGTTTGATTCCCAGCACCCACATGGCAGCACACAACCATCTCTAACTCCCATACCAAGGAACTCATGAAAGGGAAAACCAGGCACACAAAGAAACACATGCAAGCAGGATACCCACCCACATTTTACAAGAACCCCAAGTCACCCAGCTTCTTTATTATAAACCTCTGCCAGTATAGCCCTGCCCACACTACAAACCAGCCCATCCTACATTACTCAGCCAACTTGGCATGAGGTCTAAGAAGTCACAGGACATGAAGTCTATCAGAGGAGAATGACTGGAAAATGAACGAATTTCACTGTTATCAAAACTAAAGCAGGACTCATAACCTAACCCCACGGGGAGGATTACTTACAAAGACAGTGTCTAATAGCAGTGATCCATGACAATTAAGTAAATTGCTTTTTTTACTTTAGGTGATGACCTTTGGTTTATAAAAGCTATGGTTTCTACCAAAGGAGACTGGCAAATATTTAATCAAAGAAACTGGTAAAGAAAAGACAGGATTTCTAAAAAAAAAAAAGCACAGTTCCAGGCTGGCACTGGACGAGGGACGCACATGGTAAAGGTTAGTCATGCTCCAGAGTCCAAGGGGAACTGGGGTATGAAACACTGCTAGTCCCAAGCATCTTGGATGAGGCTGCTCCACTGGCACATGTACACATTGAACCAAATGGGGTTCTGTGCCTCTCTCTGACCATCGAGGGGTGCCAGATGAGTACAGGTAAAAGCCCAAGGTTCCTTCCTGCAGGATAGCTGGCCAAGCTTCCCAGCTACAGAAGGGCAGTCCTGCATTTTGAAATTATAGCTGATTTTTCTTTTTAGCTGAAATCAAAACAGACACTGTGAGTATAGATAAACACGTGAAAAATGGTCAGGAGTTCTCCCAGCGCTTACAGCCAGCTTCTCATGTATGTTAGGACCGAGAGGTAACGGTGATCTCTCTCGACAGATGCCCTGCTAGGGGAACTTCACGGGATGTCTAGCTCACTCTTCATCATGGGCCTGAGGTGGCTGCATCAACTATTATTTGAAAATATCAACAATGACTCTCAGAGCGGAAATGTCACCTCCACAGAACCCAGCAGAGGCAGGAGACAGCACCCAAGGTTTATCTCTGTCCTTGCTGGCGCTGAGCATCCATGATGGAAAAGCATCACTCTTTCTGCATGCTTTATGCCTTTGCCAACTAGTAAAATCCATGGCCCTTTCCAGGCTGTTTGTAAATGCATAAAGCATACAGGATAAAAAAGGAGAGCAATTATACCAAAATACAGTTCTCGGATATTAAAAAGCGCATTTGAGAAATGGGCCTGCATGAGCTTCCTTATAAAAGCTTAAATAAGCCCTACCCGAGCTGCCAGCACTACGGCTGTCACCAGGAAAGCTATCAACAGACCAGCACGTTACAGTCACAGTGAGGAATGTGCCTGTATTCTTCACAGCAGGAATTATCCACCAGTCACCATCATGGTCCCTGACACAACGCCATGTTCCCTAAGTACCTCACCCAGGACACTTTTCAGAAGAAAAGTAAAAAGCAGAATTTATCATGTAGATTTCATTCTTCACATTAAGAAGGTTTACAAGCAAAAGAGCAAAAACACTTCGCGCAGTTATTTTGGACTTTAAACTCTTTAACAGTCAAATGTGTTTACCAACCAATATGACCAACCAGTATTTTGCTCAAATGTGTTCATATTGAGCATAACCTTCGACATCACAATGAACTGTACAAAGTAGTATGGTTTCATGGATTAAGAGTTAGAAAATTTTAGTTTTTGACATTAATTCACTACACAGTCTGACAAAAACATTCATTGATCGTTATGGGTGACCACAATAGTGAGAACACAAGAAACCGATGCAAACAAACATTGGCTGATTCTGCACCTCTTGTTTATTAACCTGTACCTCACCGTCCCTCTAACTCCCCTCCAGTGATTCACACATCACCACCCGTCTACACTGCTGCATCTACCCAGATGCTCAGAGTCGGTCATCAAGCCCCAGGTCCCAGGCAAGCTGCTAGAGAAAGAAGCTCCATCAAACTGTACAGCTCTGTGTGCACGTGCGCGCACCCTTATGAGGTTATCTGTGGAGCTCTATATGTGGAGTTCTGTACGTGGCCCGAGGCAGAGTACAGAGTCAGCCTAACCAACCAACATTTGTCACAGGGCAAATGTTCAACTTGTTTCTGAAACAAGCTAAAAGCTACACACTGTTGCCACTCTAACGGGGATTCCCATGAAGATCATACAAGTGTGTAATTTGTGTTACCTGGTTGTTTTTAAATATGTCAAATGTTAAATGTCAAATGGTTAAAATGGAATGTATCCCATAGTCTCTGGTATTTGCATGCTTGGTCCCCAGTTGGTGGCCCTATTTTGGGAGGCTTAGGAGGTGTGGCTTTCCTGGAGGAAGTATGTCACTGAGGGTCTGAGGGTCGGTTGTTATAAAGCTTAGGGACTGGCATCATTTGCACATTTTCTCTCTCCATGCTCCATCTGCATTTCAAGATGTGAGTTCTCAGCTGCTCCTGCGGCCATGCCTGGCAACGGGGACAGATGCTCACTCCTCGGAAACCACAGCTCGCAGTAAGCCTCCCTTCTCACAGCTGCCTTGGTCATGGTGTGTTATCACTGCAGCAGAAAACCAAGGCACAAGTTGGCAGCAAGGAGCAGGCTGCTGGTGCGACAGACCTGAGCGGTTTATTTGTAGGACAATTGCGGAAGACTTTGGGATTCTGGATACTAGAAAAGCAGCTGAACGCGATTAGCGGATCTTAATGGTCCACCCTAGCAGGAACCTGGAAGACATTTTCCTGTCTCCAGAGTCTTTTCAAAGTTCTCGTGTGTATGTTGGCTAGCGTACAGGATCATGTGCTTTTCTACATTAATGGGCGTTTAAATCATCACAAGTGCTAACCATTACAGATAACCCTGAAATGGAAATCTCAAGGTAATCATGTTTTAGCTTCAGTTTATGATAAATTTCATGAAGTAGAAATATAACCCTTTAAACTCACACCACCACAAAGGAACATACCTACTTCACACAATCTCAGTAGCGCAGACTTTAATTCCTTAAACTATCAAAGCCAGGGCTGGAGAGATAGCTCAGTGGTTAGAGTACTTGATGCTCTTGCAGAGGACCAGATTAAGTTTCCAGCACCCACATGGTGTCTCACAACCATCCCCAAATTCCAATTCCAGGGAATCCCACACTTCTTCTGCCTCCATGGGCACTGCTTGGTGCACATATATTCAAGCAGATAACATACCCATAAAATAAAAGTAATCTTTGAAAATTAGCAAACATTTTGGAAAGTAAAAATTATCTTCATGCTATTCTCATTTCTACTTTTTATTAGAGAATAAATTTCATTATTTATGTTACTTTACAGCTAGTTTGCAATTAACTAATGTAACAGAATAAGCTACATTTTAATACTAACTTCATCTATCAACTGAAAACATAGATCTTCTATTTTTGTATCCCCCGTGCTTTCTATTGCCAAGTTCTGAGTCTCCGAGCATGAGGACATGCTCTCTGCAGAGGTCTGTGATGTTCTACACTGCCCAACTCTCTATGTTTTGCTTTTCTGCAGATCTTTGCCTTGCAGGGTGGGCCGAGCTTCCTTTTTCCAAACACCCACTCGGTTAAAGCTCAGCATGATTTGCAAAAGCTCCTGCACTGTGTATAAGTATTTATGTAGGATTAAGACTCATTCTGAAATTGCAAATGTTAGAAGGGAAGAGTCACTTTAGAAGATTCTGGAAACCACCAACTGGCTGTATTGGCACAGGCCAAGGGATACATGCCAAGCAAAAGAGCCCATGGATGACCATTTGCTGAAATGTGGTGTGCCTGGATGTACCTGCTAATGAGACCTGGTCTCTCTAAACCATTCTCTGTGTCTCATTAAAAACAGAAAAGTAGGGTGGCAGATACTTTCTGTGCTAGTCACCCCATAAACCAGAAAAGCAAGTCTCTCTTAAAGGTTACCTGATCTTCACTCACAGAAGTGCTACTCGCAGGGTTCCAGAGACTGAACTAGGCTATTTTTGCGTCAATTAGCCTGTTATTTTACTGAAAAGATAAACTCCAATTACTTTTAATCCCATCACCAGGGAGGCAGAACAGAAGCAGGCAGACCTCTGTGAGTTCAAGATCAGCCAGGTCTACATGGTGAGGTCCTGTCTCAAAAAATAAGTAAAAATAAAAATAATATAATGAACAGTTTTCATATTCATAGATTAAACTCAAATGAGAACCACGTACAAGTCCTGACATACATACACACATACATATTTTCTATAAGAATAATAATGATATTCACATCCATGACATTGTCAGTAGCTCTTCATATACTTAGTATGTGATCCCCACAAATGGTACTTCTTTCATATGCAATATGTTCTCAGCTCCAGCCTAAGTTACCTTTTCCATGGTATTTTCTCTCATGCTATGTACTTCCAGATTGTTCTAGTATGTCAGGTAAAAATGTTTCATGCAGCAACCTGTAGCCTGGTCTAGCTTGGTCTCAAGTTGAGAAATCATCCACTTGCTCCCTGCTGTTCTGCTCAGCCACACACCTCACTCCCTGAATTCTGCTTTCCTGCTTTTGGGAACATCCACAAATGAAGGGACATTCCACACACATGCACTGGGGATTCAGACTTGGAGAACTGGTTAATATGGACATAGAAACTGAAGAGTGTTTGGAGTTGGGAGTGACCTCCTCAGGCAATGTGTGGCCTGTCACCGCTCTGCTAGCAGCCTTGCCCGTCCAGAGCAATTAGCAATCAGTTCAGGTTGTATAACTCGGAGCTTGTCTTATCCTTCTTACTGAACTGCAGGGCACTGAGGCCTCAATTCATGTCAGAGACACTCTGGTGCCCTCCAGAGCTGTTGGCAGGCACAGGGAGGGTCTTATGAGACTATTTATCCAACATTGTGATCAAACAAGAAAAACAGCCAATCACTATGAATACAAAGTTGAAACTTCCACTTCATATAATAAAGACTCTTAATTTTTTTCACAGATGACATCATCAGAAAAATGTTTTTTAAAGTCTTAGGAAAAAAATTTAATCCCTGTTATAAACCATCTCAAATGCCAAACTGACATCAGTGTTTAATGAGATCCAGACCAACACACACATACAACTCAACACTTCACTGCTCTATCAAATGTAGGGGCCGAAAGACCATTTAGCACCCATGAGATCCATACTTAACTACAGCTCGAATCGGACTGGCAGATGTGCACTGGTAAGCTGACCCTATCTAGGCGGCCCACAAGTCCAAGTGTAGCCAGTACCGCCTTCTTCCTGCAGCCAGGACTTCTGGTTTCCCTTGAAGATGAAAGAGCTCTGAACCCTGACTCTCAATGTCTACACTGTAAAACATGTACCTGCTCAAGGACTAGATTTCCAAGAACAACACTGATACACTACACAACAAAGACATTCTTTGGGGTAAATCAAAGGCTTCCAAGGAAGAGGTAGTGCCTAGAAACTTGATGGCAAAAATGTATTTAAAAGCATTATAAAATAGCCTGGACATGGTAAGTCCTGCCAGGGTTTGCCCAACACTGAGACCAACTACATTCTGCTCAGTTCTAAGAATCAAATTGCTAAGAGGGGGGCTGGGACACGCCAAGGCCCATCCTGTCCTCCTAAAAGCGAAGATGACATAAGAGCCAGAGTCAGTGAGCTATAGTTCCCCCACAGTAACCACATATCATAGGACAGGCCTGCGGTGAACTCTCGACAACCCTGTTCCCAGCCTCTGTTTTCTTCCTTCCACAGACGGCCTGAGAATGCCCAACTACAAATTCCACTTCCCCAGTCCAGACCTTCCCAGGTCAACCATGTTACATGAGCTGGCTCACCATCATCAAGACTTCATTCACATAAAAATCTGTCAGCTCTTATGTGACTATGACATAGAGATGTCAGAAAAATTCACTATGGATACTAGGAATTCTTCAATATGTAGAAAGGGTACTAAAGCAAACTGTACTCTAACAACAAAAACTGTGTGCTCCATGTACTTGTATGAAAGACAAAATTATTGCACTGAGGGGAAAGGGGGTGGGGCAATAAGATGGCTCAGTAAGTAAAGACCCTTGCTGCCAAGTTTGACCACCTGATCACTGGATCCCTGGAGGAGAAGGTAAGTGACAACTCCTGCAACAACACAGACAGACAGATAGACAGACATGCATACATATACAAAGATAAAAATAATTAAATAAAGACAAAATTTTAAAAATAAAGGGAGAGAAGCAAGGCCAGGCAAAATAAATCTGATAAACTTTATCAGAGAAGATAAATCTGATAGTGAAACTTCACCAAAACTACCCACACAACCATAAGCTGGCCACAAGACTATGCTAACCCTCATCGTATAGGGCTGGCCCTCTATACCTATAGTTTCTGCATCCACAGATTCAAACATAAGCAGACCAAAAATACTTGGGGCGGGGGGGGCGGGGGGCGGGGAGAGACAGAAACTACCAAACACTCTGAAACTACTGGGTCCTCATGGCCCTTTTTGCCCCTCACAACTCCCTGAGCAACATGCATAACAGCTAGTTACACCTACATTGTGTGGGACTCTAGTCCATCTGCAGACGACTTCACATTTATTAGAGGTTAGATGTGGGTTGTAGAAACACTACATTTCTTGCGAGGAACTGGAGCATTCAGACTTTGATCTGTACAGTCCTAGAATCAATCTCCTAAGGAGTCCAAGGACTGACTGGACCTACTGTGTGCTGGGTGGTAATCTCCAAAATAACCTACAAGGCTGACTTTATCACCCAGCTTAAGACTCTGTGAGAACAGCACTGTGCTTTTAATAAGCACAAAGCTTATTAAACTGAAGAGCTAGCATTTGCTTCCAAACCCACAACCCAAACTCCAAGTACTTCCTTTTTCCTTTTTCTCCAATTCAACTATTCTTTCAGTAACAGCTCGTATTTAAAGTTCTCAGTGGGCTAAGACTGGTATCATAAGTACAGATTTTAAGTATCAGTAAAGCCTACTAGGATCTTATAGTGCGTTCACCTCACAATTTACATCTTTCAACCAGCATGTAGATTCACTGCTGACTTAATGGGGTTCTGCAAAGAGCCTTTATCAAGAGGCTTATTAGCACACACTGCACACAGCCTCTTAAGGTTCATGATGCTGTCTGCCAGAGGGCTGTTTGGACCATACACATTGCTAAACCAGTACAGATAAAGTAAGGTCATAACATCCTCTCCCTGAAGCACAACCAAAGGGACAAAATGGTCCCAGCCAACCATTCTCTGCACTTTGAACACCTACCACACTCATCTGTAAACTCAGATGCACATCTTCAAATCCTGACCTCTTGGGTGAAATCAGCACAGCAGGGGCCCGGAGCTTTCTTCCCTGAGGCTGTTCCTGGCCCCCTACCATCTGCTCAGTCAGCGCCATAGTTCGACCCTGGTCAGGCTGCAAAAGCAGCAAGTCCACGGCTACTGCCAAGCCCACTAGACAGGGCACACAGGCAGGTGAATGGCAATCCCACAAACAAGTGAACTTGGAAGGCCAGAGGCTCTCTGTGTCTGAGCGTGAATGCCTGTCCAGCGTGAACAAGATTCCAAGGATTCACAGGAAGCTCTGGAAGGAGAGGCAGGCACTGTGTGCTAGATAAACTCTCCCCAAGCCCAGGCCCACCAGAGGCCTACATGAACCATGAGCAGCAGACAGCACAATGGTGCTCCCATGAATACATGCAAAGATGCCAGAGGGTCTGGTAAAAATCAAGGCAGGTATCAGAACTACAGGTAGTTCAAAAACGTTCCTGGCCTGCACACGGATCCAGTTGTGGACAATAAAAGCTTTATGAACCAATCTCTGTCCAACACAAAAATGCACAGCGTGATTCCTCAGAATCTTAGCTTTCAAAGGAAAAAAAATTAGAAAACAAAACATAAGCAAATACTGAACATAGGGCTAGGGAGATAGCTCGGTAGGTTAAAGTGTCTGTCTCCCAAGTCTGAAGACCTGACTTTCAATCCCAAGGACACCCTAAAGCCAACAGTAACTGTGCAAGTCTATGATCCCAGCAGTCCTCAGGTAACACGGGAGGCAAGGACAGGAGCCCTGGAATCCCACAGTCAAGCTAGCATGCTCCAAACAGTACAAACAGAAAAGAAACCTGGCCTAAGGCAAGGTGGATGGAAAGGGCCCACACTGTTGTCCTCTGACCCCCACATAGGTACCATGGCATGCATGTGCACAAGTGCACACACAAGAGATCAGCAGCTGTACAATATGGGAGCACAGAAACCTTTCTTCTTACCATTACTCTCTAAACAGTACAGAATAACGATTGTTTACAGAGACTTAGATTGTGCTTGGTACTGTAGGCAATCTGAGATAACTAAGGAAACAGGAGGATATGCGCGGGAACCCCACTTCCTCCAATGGGCTGGACCATCTGCAGACAGTCCTGAAAACAGTCTCCTTCACATACCAAGGGACAACTGAATGAGTGATGAGAGAAAACAGAGCCTGAGGAGGGATGGGTGAGGAAGGATGAAAGTGGACAAAACGATACAAGGATATGAATTTGGAAAAGACAGTTGTGAGGGGATTATGAGCAGCGGAATGGGGGGTGAGGTAGGTGAGGGGGAGGAGACGCTACTAAAGCACTTTGAAAATACTGCAACAGCATTTTGGGTGGTGGTGGCACAAGCCTTTAATCCCAGCACTCAGGAGGCAGAGGCAGGC
>LOJH01008778.1:0-11260 GCA_001685095.1 Ellobius talpinus
AAGGCCAAGGCAGTTTCTTTATTAATCAATAAAAATAACACATAGACAGATGACCCTCCTACATCAACACTCTCAGCATTGCTCCCTAAACGGCTTTACAGAAGCCTTTCAAATAGCACCAGGTTGAAGTTCAAACCCAGATTATCTTATTCTGGTGTTCACTATTGTATTCTGCAAACGTCAGCTGAGCAGTCCCATATACCAAGCATTGTGCCAGGTGATAGGGACCAAAACATACATGACTTATAGCCACCACTTTGGGGAATTCAAGGATGAACTTAGTAGAGGCAATAACTGTAGGTGCCAACAGTACCTTTGTTAAACTGTCTCAACATCCATAATGGGGTGAATGTGTATAAAATATCCAAGAACCATTTTCAAGAGTAAGGAGTCAATTCAAAGGCAGTTTATTTCATTTCTCCTTGCTTGAGGGTAACTAAACAAGGCCAGCCATCAGTACCCAGAAACAATGAGTGCTGATTTCTACCAGTTGCCATTAGACTAGTTCCTTGCACTTTGTAGGAATGTTGACTGATACAAGTCTGCCACCTGCTGGACCCAAGCAGAACTAACGTCAGACTCCAAGGGAATGCCATGAGCCAATGAGGAGAGTAGGGTATCTAACACTGTGAGTGCAGCTGTCAGATTTACAGCTTGCCTGCCCCGCGAAGGGGTGTTGAAGGGGTGGAGGAGGGTGTTTCTGTTAAACTAATAAATCGTTCTTGAGCTCCCGTTTGAGTTTGTCCTTAATATATGGGTCCGAAGAAAACTTAATCCCGGTGCTATGGTGTCGGGAAATGGGACCTTCTGAGAGGAACAGAGTTCGCTCTCCTAGGCCCTTCAATCACGTGACTGACCCACATCATAAGATACTAAATGTCTTGATCTTGGAGCTCCAGCCTCCAGAACCCCGAGAAACAAATTTCTGTTCTTTGTAAATTGCCATTACCAGGGATTGTCTTATAGCAAAACAAAATAGACGGAGATACTAAAGATGGAACCATTAACTCTATCTTTCTCAAAAAGTTGCTCTAAGAATTAGGGGTGGGGGGGGCTTATAGTTAAGAGCCTAGCATAGTTTCTGTTCCATAGGAGATTCCTAGGCATTATGTTGATTATGAATATATTCATATTTTGAATATATTTTGAATATTTGAATATATTTTAAATATATTTTGAATGAAGCACTGGAGACAAGATAACATGTAAGGCCACAGAAGTTGAAGACTATGTGAGCGGACGTCTTCTTCAAAGAGCATAGCTCTGAGGAACCACGCTGAGCTGTGAGGTCCACGGGGCTGATGCACTTCCACTAGAGATGTATGTAAGTGTTGAAGGGCATGACTAACGACACCCAGGCTCCCATGTTGCCTAACTCTCTAACTCGCAGATCCTCAGCTGAGAAATCTTCCCCAGAGGGCCCTAGGATAATTGATAATCCAGCAGTAAGTCTTGAGTCTGCACACAGCACAGTGCAGCTTGGAGCCGAGGCAGACTCTGCATCCAGGTGGAGTATTCTGTGGGCCTTGGTTTACCCCTTTGTGTAGTCAAGGTCACTGACTCTGAGTTTCTGGGATGTTCTGACAGGCTTTGCTTGTGTGGAAGAGTTTTTCCATGTGATCATTGCAAACGGTTTATCATGTTTTGTTTCTTTGGTAATTTCCAGTCTTATTTAGAATGACACAGCTCTTTATTGAACAGTAACTAACCATGTCAATGATTGGTTGATGACCTCCAAGCTCTGCGTTCATCTGTTCTTGGATGTTCTGTGACAATAGGCAGAATTGCTGCAAAGAAAACTTTGGATCCAAAGAAAACTTAATCCCAGTGCTACTGTTCTGGGATATGGGACCTTTCTGAGAGGGGACTGAGTTCGCTCTCCTCTGCTCTTCAGCCACTTGAGGATACACCAAGACGGCCAGCATCATCAGACACTAAATGGAGCATCTTGATCTTGGAACTCCGGGAGCCACTACATGAGGCTGCAAGGTGGCTCGGCAGTTAAAACACTGCACTAGCTGCTCTTCCTGAGGACTCAGTTTCGATTCCCAGCACCTACGTGGTGGCTCACATCCATCTATAAATCCAGCCCTGGAAAATCTGAGGCCCTCTTCTGGCCTCCATGAATGCTCTATGCACCTGGTACACAGATACACACATTGACAAAACACCTGCACAAATAAAATAAAAGTAAATATTTCAAATAGGTATTCTGGAGACATTGCAGGACCAAGGGGGCTCTCTCAAGATTCCTAGCTGTGGCCTAGGGGTCATCATTGGCAGTGAAGCATAGATGGAGGGCGATCCCACCCTTGGGGCCAGAAAACCTAGTCACTTTTGTGACCTCAGCCTGTAAAGGACTTTCTCTGGACCTCTGAAAATGGAAACCAACATTGTAGGACTCTTGGACACACTGACCATTCAGGCCCCTGGGCCTCACATCTATAGCCTAAAGGGTTCTCCCAACCCCACAAGTCCATGCCATTGCTTGCTGATGACATCGCCTCTCCTCCACTCTGCCTGCTGTCTTCTGCTTACCTAGTGACTGCTGACTGGAATCACATTACACAAAACAGCAAACATCACTGTTGTACCATGTGACTAACTTTCTCCCGTGAGTTTTGTCCCTGTTGGGTACTCTCCTTCAGCTCCAGGTCACCATTGAAATTTTAAATACAGCTTATAGATTCTTAGAGCTACTCTTTTATATTTAGCTTCCCCATTAAATCGAAGATTTAATTTCTAACTCTTCTAGACTGACATACTAGTTTGATGGGCAAGAAAATTTCATTAATCGTTTTTTACTTCCACCATTATGGAACATTTTTCTCTATTAATTAATTCCTTCATTTATTCGATACGTATTTATTAAGTAATTACTATAGGGTAGACTAGAGTGAATAAAGAAATGTCAGCCTTATATTTTAATAATTAGGATTCTTTTTCTTTTCTTTACAAACTTTTTATTTGTACCTGTTTTTCTCTCGGAATCAATAATTTCCTAATTACAATATATCGCCTTTAAATATTTAAAATGGTAACTCTTTGGCATATTTGTGGGGGAAATTGTCCAAGAACAGAGTTAATGTCATGATTTTCATGTTACTTTAAAATAGTAGATTACTGAAGATGTCCATTGAGTACCAGATTTTGTGAAATGAGAATCCGCCATATCTGGCTGTTTCTGACAAGCAAATGAAGGGTTTCTATAAATCTGGTACATTGTGCCAGCCAAAAGGTCTGGGTGTTGGTTTGGGGAATGGGGGGTGAACCAGACCTAAGAGAAGGCATAAATAGCCAGTTACAAAGCATGTTGGGCACCTAACATCTGGCAGGCACTCAGCAAGCACCTAGCATATAATATACCTCTGACCAATAGTCACAAGGGATGAGATCTAACCCACAGTCCCAACTCAGCACTGGATTTCTCACAACGATGAAAACAAGGCTTCTGGTTTGGGTTTCTATTTGTGCCTGGAACCATAAGATTTAATACACCGGAGTCTGTCCCATTCAAGCAGAATAACATGACATTTCTTCAAGCTGGTTTCCCCACACAGGCTCTCTCCCTATCAAAAAAGAGCTCAGGGATCATCTT
This sequence comes from Ellobius talpinus, assembly GCA_001685095.1. Taxonomy (NCBI): domain Eukaryota; kingdom Metazoa; phylum Chordata; class Mammalia; order Rodentia; family Cricetidae; genus Ellobius; species Ellobius talpinus. The sequence continues at coordinate 3,599 of LOJH01008778.1, forward strand.
AATATACCTGGATCCCCAGTAATATTATTACTAGCCTGATATTGAAAAATCATATCTTTGCTTATCAACCAAACAGAATACTTCCAGAATATTCTTTGTACCTCAAATTATTAAATTATAATGTATATGATATGGGGATGTTATAGTCAATGCCATGTATGCTCACAGGTTGTAGAATGTCATTTTGATTTCTTATTTGCCTAATTAAGTCAAGGAAACTTTGAATCTGTCATTTGAAGACTTGGAGATTAATTCAGATTTAGCTATTGAAAGTTACTTCTTTGTTTTGCTAAACTCGGTTGTGTCAAAATTTTCACCCTGCAGATTGAGATCTCATTTTCCCCTCAATTTTTCAATTTGAATTCAACAGTGGAATTTCTTTCCCTGGGGAAAAAAAGGAAAGCATGTCAGAATATGAATTCCTGAACACTGTGGTGGTACCTACGTGACATGTTCCATCAAGCTAACTTGCCTAATTTCACTGCCACAGGTAGACATCAAACCTTCCTGTAAATAGATAGAACCTAGGCTGCTAAAAAAACAATCACCATTTCATCAAGAAGCACAAAGCCTGTGGCTGCCATCTTGGGCCATCAATCAAGCCAGCTACTCTGCATAATGTAAACAAAACAATCTTCACTGTGGTTCAACTGATCTGTGGTTTAAATTCAATAGAAATCTGTTAGTTGCTGGGCAGTGGTGGCACATGCCTTTAATCCCAGCACTTGGGAGGCAGAGGCAGGTGGATCTCTGTGAGTTCGAGGCCAGCCTGCTCTACAGAGTGAGTTCCAGGATAGCCAGGACTGTTTCACAAAGAAATTCTTTCTCAGAAAAAAAGATAAAGAAAAGGAAACAAGAAAGAAATCTGTTAGCTATGTTTCCAGGGAGAAGAAAATAGTTTTTAAAAGCTGTCTTTAAAAAAAAGGGATTATGAAAATAACTAGAAAAAGAGCCTCTCAGCATTCTGAAACTGTATTCTAGCATGACCACCTGTGAAAGCGTCCCTTTGTCACCGTGTGAAGGAAACTGAGTCCCCTGGCACTATTAAGTTTTTGATCCCACGTTGATACAGTAAGCGTATCTCTTCAACTGGCTAAACAATAGCCTTGCTTCTCATCCTACAGGTGAGATTGTTTTCCTTCGATGATTATCGCTTTAATTATCCACTCCCCTCTGGATCTGCTTGTAAAATGAAGGTGGTTAAGATGCCTCTTTCTTGATGTAGCTTAGAATTCTGTGAATAGTGGGAACTTCTTCACATGCCAAGAAGAATTCAGCAGTTAAGAGTCTCCTGAGAGGAAGAGAGAGCCTGGGGCAGAGCTAGAGAGAGAAGGGATAAATAGATAGTACTGAGAAATACGAGACTATTCCAGACACCTACGGGCTCCAGTTTCTGCAGAACCCCACTTTTCTAACTAAAGGATCTGGGTCTGGAACCAGCAGCATTTCACCAGCCCTTCATGTCCCCACCTTAGTCTTTCTGCAGAGAGGAATCCTTCCCAGACTTCTACAGAAACACACATTGATTAAAGGTCCAGATACCTAGCCTGTTTAAGCTCTCCCAGCATTGGAACAAACCCGGATAGTTTCTGTAGTTCCGTAAAAACAAGAAAATGGGAGTCCTGAGTTTTTCCTGAGTCAAGAAACTTGGCTGAGCATCTACCATTTGCAGAGCAGTATGGAGGCTTGAAGATTTGCAATTAGTTTATGAAACTGAGTTTATGCTGTCACACTATGCTGCCCCACAACCACTGTCCCGAAACCACTGAAGGCACACATGGGAAAAGCCTTAGGCTTTTTTGGGTCTGCCTGGTTTTCATAGCACAACTACTAAAATCAAACACCTAACTGTGAAACAGGCCCATCAGATTGGTTGTCTACCAGTGTCTGACAGCAGAGCCTCCTTCCAGCAACCAGGGAACCAAGGTCAGGCTTCAGGGAATCAAGAAGAGACTGGGTGTTTCTAGAAGACAAAAGAACATGTGGACTTACTTCTGAAAGTATGGGGAGAAAAGAGAAAGAGAGCAGTTTTTTTAAATGTTCTGGTTTTTATTTTGATGTTTTTAAGGCTGAAAGATGTGAACACATGTTTAAGCTAAAAACAGGAAAATTTTTGAGAAAGGATCAGGATGAAGGTTGAAATGTAATAGAATAATTAGTGGAAACCACAGTAGAAAATATATGTAAAAATTATTGTGGAAAACATTTCTCTGAGAACTTGGAATACTTAAATCAGTTTACTTCACTCAGTGGGACTTGACTGTTGTCCTAGTGCTCAGGAGGTAGAGGCAGGAAGACCACAGGTTGAAGTCTGTTTGATTTACAGAGGAGACCCTGTTGTTGGGTACTAGCCTCATGGCATGAGGAATTGAGTCAGGCTGTACAGAGCTCCTAGCCAGAAGGGATTGCTTGGCCCCAGCCTGACCCTTCCACACCGCCTGTAGAAACAATATGCCTGGGTATTGAAAACACCCCCAGCCCCGGTTTCCAGAAAAAACACAAAACAATAGCTACAACTTCCTTAAATATACTTAAGGAAAAACTTAAATATGTATGTACGAATAGATATATGTTCTTGTTGTGCCCAGATTGCAAAATTTCCCAAACCCAATGAGGAGACTGAGTCCCATATGTAGAAACAAAGAGCCTTTCTTTTTATTCAAGTTCAAACTCAGGCTCTCCATGTGTCTAACACATTGGCACAACCAGAGAGCTTCAAGCTCAGTTGGGGCAGGGTTTTTATAATAGCAGAGGTTGGGGTGAGGAATTTCTAAGGTTCAGGACCCCTGACTGGCTGACATTTGTCTAGGAACACCCTGCTGCGAAGGGGATGGGTATGTACTGGGCTAAAGGACATCAGGTGATCCTATCTACAATAGTTGGAACATTAGGAATTTCCTTTGGATGGTTCCTGGGTGGTCTCAGTTTGTGGTCTTTCTTGGAACCAGGTATTGCCTTAGGGTAAACAGAGGTTTAGGTTTACTTTCCTATTGGTCTCTATAGAGCCTATCTTGGCAGGTGTGTACCAAGTTGCCCTGGACCCTACAGTTCCCAGCCCCATTTAGTGCATTCAACCTCCAGCCCATGGAAAGGCTGAGGTCGCTCACTGTTGGCAAAGCAGTTTTAATCTACTGAGATCAAATTTGCCTGCCTCTCTGCCTTCATTTCTTTATAGACACCCCCATTCAAAATCATACCAAAAAAATCAACCTTTCTGAGGCAGTCCTAATGTTATTCTGATTATATAATGAGGAAAGTAAGACAGAGCTCACATGATGTTAAGTCCCAACACTGAAACAATGAAAACAGGATCAAGATAATTCAGAGCCCAGATTCTCAATGGTGGTGCACAGTAGCCTCTCTGGGGGAAACTTTCGGGTAGAATGCGGTATACAAATAATGGCACCAAGTTCTGAAGAAGGAAAGATACACACTTCTCTCCAGCAGAAGACGCTGAGGGAAGTCCAAGAGAATCACAGAAAAATGCAGAGGGATAAGGGAGATCAGCGAGCATTGTACACATTGGCTAGCGAGGCTTTTTAAACTGACAACAGGACAGCTGCACGTTATGGTTAGGAGAAAGTTGTAGATATGAGAGAAGGAGCAGCCGGGGGCATCTGGAAGAGTTCAGAGCGGAGAAAGTAGATGATTGAACATGGCCAGCAGACTGGACATGGTCGTGAGAGACACAGGAGCAGAAAAGAGAAGTGGAAGAGTGTGTGTACGTGTGTGTGTGTATACGTGTGTGTGTATATACATGTGTGTATANGTGTGTATATGTGTGTGTATACGTGTGTGTATACGTGTGTGTATACGTGTGTGTATAAGTGGGTGCATGTGTATACGTGTGTGTATACGTGTGTGTGTGTGTGTGTGCAGGGGTGGGTGGGAAATGCTAAGAGAGGGAGAGTACAGGAAAGTTGAGGGGGGATTGAGAACTCGAGAGAGGAAGACAAAGCACGTGAGTACAACAGAGTTACAAGGAGAGGGAGAAGCTCGCGGAAGGGAAGCCTGTGCACTGCAGAAGTTTAGAGGAGAGGAAGGCTTGAGAAGACCCAGGATGCCAGCGTGGACTCTGAAATATGTAACAGGTGCTTGTGAGACCAAGGGATCCTGGAGGCCAGCACGTGCTTTGGTATGCTAATAGACACCACAGGTAGCCATCTGTCTATTCTGCCAGTAAGAGGGAAAATGGCTCCTTTGGTAGAGAGGAACAGGTTTCACAAGTTCCTGAGGAATGCTGGCTTTTTGTCTAACTGCCAGAATTTGGGGAAAAGGAGTCTTCCTTGGACCCGACAAGACTTAAGGTCCCTGATGATCAGGAGAGTAGTCATTACAGACACTCAGAAGGGATTACTCCCTACTTGCTGAAGCAGCTGGTGTCTTCCAATTAACATACCAGCTACAATTGTGTAGGCAGATGTGTGAAGGGTCTAAACCAATTTAGCAGCAAGTGTTAAGTGTGGGTATTCACTTCAACTATGCAGATCCTGGCACGCTTGCTGTGGTGTGAACTTCTGAAGAAACGTCCAGCTTTGTTTTGGAATGTCTCTGAGGCCAAATGGTGCGAACATATGTTTAAGCTTAGGAGAAGTGGGTCTATCCTGAGACTGTGCTGCTGGGAGTCTCAGGCTTCCTGTAGAGGGGCTCAAAGCTGTTGGAGCAATGAACTCCAAAGATCCACAGTTGGGCTTAGTGTTCCTAGGAGACATAAAAGAGCAAATCACTGACTGGTTCTAGACTGGGCGTATTACACAGAGCTTACAGAATGAATCTGTATATCTAAATACATATAAATTAAATATATATAAAGGGGATTTATTAGAATGGCTTACAGACTGTGGTCCCGTTAGTCCAACAATGGCTGTCCATTAACAGATGTTGCAAAAATCCAGTAGTTGTTCAGCCCATGAGGCTGGATGTCTCAATTAGTCTTCAGGATATTCTGGAATCCTGACAAAGCAGGCTCTAATGCCAGTGAAGAAATGGTCTTGTCAGTGAGAGCAAGAGCAAACAGACAGAAAGAGAGCAAGCTTCCTTCATCCATGCTCTTTATAATGGCTGCCTGCCGAAGGTATGGCCCAGAAAAAAAAACAAGGTGTATCTTCCCACTTCAAGGATCTGGTTTAGAAGTAGGTCTTCCCACTTCAAATTATTTAATTAAGAAAAAATCCCACACAGGTGTGCCCAGTAATTTGGGTTTAGTTAATTCCAGATGTTGTCAGGTTGACAACCAACAATAGAGGTGTAGTCAAGCTGAGAACTGGATATTGGCAAACTTGATGCAGCCTCCAGTTTGGAGCCTCACCGCATGGACTGTTTCTTAAAAGAATTACCCAGAAGGAAGTGGGTTTAAAACACACAATGCAGAACTGTATATTTCAGACCATAAAAGTAGAGCCACCTTTGTGTCGGGTAGGTACAGTCTGTAACCTTGGCAACCTCAGAATTCATTTCCCTAACTCTATAAGAAACTTTGGAAGGCCGAATTCAATCTCATTCCTTTCAAGGACTTCCTCTCAAAAAATTCACTCAAAGAAAAAATATTGTTCTGGATATTTCAGAGCTGCCAAAAAGGGACAGAATTGGGGAGTGACATTGCTGGAACCAAACCCTATACAATGCTAACTTAATTCACACTGCAAGACTTCATTTGAACTTGACCAATCAATACCAAGCTAAAAGTAGAAGTAGAGGATGGGTGGTCCAAGTTAGAACCATGTAAAAACACTCTGGGGATGTTCAGCAAATTCGCCATCCACATGGGTCTCCAAATGTGCTGTGGGTTGGGTTTTTTTTCCTTCGCATTTGCTTCCTATTTTCACCCCAAATCTTTTGGCTAGGATCCAGACATAACTGGATGCAAATCCCCAAAGCTTCCACAGGAATCTAATGATACAAATGCACTTCAGAGAATGAAAAAGTTCAAAACTGTCTACTTGAGATTTGAAAATAAAGGCCACAATTTCTCTGAGCAGTGGATACTATGGTAACAGAAAAACCCACCAACCAGTATGAGCCAATTACATCCAACTATCATAAGTTCATTTACATATTTCATCCAGTCATGGGTAGGCCAGCCAAAGAATAAATAAATACATACATACATACATAAGTAAGGCCATGCACTGAAGTTAGTCACCAGCTGTGTGCTTCTGGAAGGTAGTGGAATCCTTAGGATGTGGAACCTGCTGGTTGGAAGTCACATAAGTGGTGATGTCCTGAAGGGGACACTGGGATTCTGTTTTTTTTCATTCTCTTTGCTTTTTGGTTTCCACAAGATGAGCAGTGTTTGTTCTGTCGTGCTTTTTCTTTCATCACCATTGGCCCCAAACCAAAGCATCAACTGACCATGGACTGAAACCTCTGAAACTGTGAGACAAAATATAACTTTCTTCTTTATTATTTTCTACCTTGGGCATTTTGTTAGCATCAGAAAGCAACATAGTCAACGTTCATTAGAGATGTAATTATATTATATTTCATAAACCTCAATTATAAGTTTTAAATGGAGAAATATTGACCAAAAGATTGACTAAATGTTTGCCAAAGTGCTAGGTAGCCATTAGCTTTTGTTTACATAAATTTTAAAATGAAAAAGTTTAGCAAAACAAGATTTGCCTGTTACCACAAAAATTTATTATTTGTTATCCATGCCTTATAAGGTGTCTTACAAGGTTCACTGGAGTCTATTTTTAATTTACAAGGATAGATGATTGTTGTATCCTTCTAAAACCAGTCACAACTGTACAGCTTTTTAATTGAGTAAAGAGACTCACAAGTTTTCTTTCAAACCAATGCAAACTCTGCATCTCTGATAGTACTTCATTATAATAGCCCCAATGGAATGACTATTTTATATGATTTATACTTTGTTATGATTCAGTTATAGCTAAAGTAATGTGCTCAAGATTGCACAGCTGGAAATATGCTGTAGTGGGATTTCAGCTCACGGTTGTGTGGCTCTCAAGCTTAGGCACTATACACTCACCCAACACTGTTCACATGGCCTCTACTTGAGCACATTGCTTGCACTCTGGTTTCATCTGGGTAAAATATAGGACTTCCAAAAACCTGTGTCAGTTTGCCTGTGGTGACCACATAGTCAGAACACAGTTCAAACACACCAGCACGTCAGAACCTCTCAATGCTCATCCCTTTGTTCACATTGGAAGATTGCGAGGACATCAGAAAGTCCTTTGGGTGGGTTATTCCAATGGCCAGTGGTTAATGGGTTTTAATGTCACTTCAATGAACAAGGCCTCAGCTCAGGTGTGAAAAGATCTTCTGAGACATCATTTCATCACTCACTGAATCTTCCCTGGCTCCCTCCCTGTGTTAACATGGAGTGGACATAGATGGCAAGGCCCATATGAAGGTTACCCTCTAGTGGAGAAATAACATTTGGATTTTGGGGGTTTTTATTGTTGTTGCTGAAGAGTCTCAAGTAGCCTAGACTGATCTTGAACTCATGATACAGCCAAGAACAACCTTGAACTCCTGATCATCCTGCATCTGTTGCATGGAGAGTGGGCCCTTGTTCCATCCCAGCTGCCCAGCTAGCTTGCACCCGAAATAACCACACAGAAACTGTATTAATTAAATCAATGCCTGGCCCATTATCTCTAGTCTCTTATTGGCTAACTCTCACATCTTGATTTA
>LOJH01008779.1:586-29177 GCA_001685095.1 Ellobius talpinus
ATTTACTCAGGAGATCTTGTCTTTCTCTACTTCCCATGTAGATTAAATCTATGTTAAATCTCTCTTAGTGTCCTCATTTTTATCTAAATTCTCTGTGGTTGTAATTTGAAGGCTGGTTTTCTTTGCTTTAAATATAAAGCAAAGAAAGTGGCCTATTCTTAATTCAAAAATAATTCAGAAGTCTGATACAAGTAAAAGGTGACAGGAAAAACAAGAAACCACTCAGTAGTAGATAGAAGCAGGCAAGTCGGAGATGTAAAATCAGATGCATTTGCTTAAGTGTACTTGATCATAGACACAAGGGGCACGATCTCAATAATGATCCAATCTCCTAAGCATAAAATATAATTGACAGTAGAAAATATAAAACAGACAATTCCAGCATTAGACAAATTGGTAGTTTAGAGAGTATATCAAGAAAATAATGGAACTTTAACACTCAATAATCAAAAGGGAATACCAGAACTTGAGGGCTATCTAAGACTTCAAATATTTTCATAACCCAGCAGTCAGTCCAACAACTAACTAAAATTGTACATTTTACTTTCCTGGGAGACTGTTAAATATAAGATGGCTTGATAAATATTTTAAAGTGGAAGTTTCTTACATACCCACATATTTTTGTTCCCTGGATTCACACAATGACTAGTTATCAAATGATACGGTAAGTTCCAGGAAAGAAGTAAGCAATTAGAAGTCCAGAGGACAGGTAGGCACTCAGTCTGATCTTGGGGATGGTCATCCAGTGATAGGCATTTAAGAAACTGAGATGCAAGCTGTCTCACAGATGAGAAGTATTTGACAAAGAGATGTTGACAAAATAGGGGGAATCATGTGTCCTCAATGTGAACCAATTATGCTAATGTAAAGAATAGATAAATCTTAACACATTCGGGGAGCTGCGGATGATTTGATTTGGTTGTGATATAAGATAAGATTAAATAGACATACCTTATGGATAATGTTCTAAGATTTGGTTTTAATCCTGACAGTTATAAGTAAGAACTGAAGGATAATAGGTTGTGTTTTCCTTTTAAGACTGGACAACAAGTATGAGTGAAGATGAAAATGAATGACTCTATAAAACAAAAATAGATTAGTGGATGAAAAACTGCAGATACACCTGAAAACTTTGAGTTTCTAGGTGAAACAGGCGGCAAGATCACCTTATAAAAATAATGGGTACCAGCTGAAAATGGAATTAAGAAGAGAGATGAACTGGGAATGTGGCTCAGTGGTATAGTACTTGTTTAAAATGAGACATGAAGACAAGGTGAAAAGGAGAGTAGGAGGGAAAGAGATGATGAATGGAAACTGGGGGGATAGAGAAGAGGGAGGGATGAAGGGAGGAAGGGAGGGAGGGAGGCAGTTTGTCAGCCACAAAAGAGGATGCAAAGGATCTGAAAAATCCAGATGGCTCATAGATGAATGTGTCCTGGTTAGTACCAAGTCATTTTTCAGATTCCAGCTTAGGTATCACCTACAGAAGCTACAGTGAGGCCCCTCTATTTCCGGCTTTTGAATTACAGACTCTCTTTCCTGCAGTTTATCATAATGTTAATTTTATACTAATTTGTGAGGTTATAATATTAGGATCTACTCCATACCTGTTCATTCACCACTATATAGATTAACCTTTAGTTTCCCATCTTTAAAATATGAAGAACAATAATCTCTACCTCTGTTGGCACTTGCTAAGTGACTGTGCCCATATGTTTTACTCAAGAAAAAAGGGAAGAAGCTCTGAGGTGTAAACAATCACATACAAGTTCAGGAGCTGGTACAAACAGAATCCAATCCAGGCCTACATCAATCCAAAATCCAAATTCCCTCTTCTTGTCTGCACTGCTTGCTTAGGCACTAGGCAACTAAAGAGTTAATACATGAACCCTTCTGGGGATATATATTTTTTAAAGTTCCTGTCTTAATATTCCTGCTTATAAGGAAACCAAAATGAACAAATGTCGTATATCCAAATGAATGATTCTAGAAATAAATTCTCAGGAGATCTTGTCTATTTCCCCTTCCCAGGGGAATCCACATATGTTTCTGTTAGGGTTCTCCTTGTTACCTAGCTTCTCTGGCAGTAGTCTACTATAAGCTGGTTATCCTTTGCTTTACGTATAATATCCACTTATGAGTAAGAAGATGCCATGTTCGTCTTTCTGGGTCTGGGTTACCTCACTCAGGATGGTTTTTTACATCCATTTGCATGCAAATTTCAAGATATCATTGTTTTTCAACACTGAGTAATACTCCAATGTGTAAATGTACCACATTCTCTTTATCCACTCTTCGGTTGGGGGGCGTGGTGCTTGGGGGAAAAGGGAAGGTGGAAGGGGAGGAAAAGAAGAGAAGGGGAGGGGAGGAGAATATGAGGGAATGGGATGGTTGAGATGGGGGAAGGACAGAAAGGGAGAGCAAGGAGATATTTTTATTGAGGGAGCCATTATGGGGCTAGCAAGAAACCTGGCACTAGGGAAATTAACAAGAATTCATAAGGATGACACCAGCTGAGACCCTAAGCAATAGCAGAGAGGGTGCCTGAACTGGCCTTCCCCTGCAATCACTTTGATGACTACCTTAATTGTCATCATAGAACCTTCATCCAGCTACTGATGGAAGCAAATGCAGAGATCAATAGAGAAGCACTTGACCATGCTCCCAAAGTCCATTGGAAGACAGGGAAAAGTGATAATATGAGCAAAGGGGAGATAAAACCTTTGATCATGATGGGGATAACCCACTGAAACAGTGTACCTCACTGATTCTGGACTGACAGCAGGGAACCAGCATAGGACCAAACTAGCCACTCTGAATGTGGGTGACAGTTGTGGGGCAGGGACAGTCTGTGGAGTTACTCACAGTGTGACCAAGATTTATGGCTACTGTTTGAATTGTCTTTTTGGAGCCCATTATCTTTGGAGGGATGCCTTGCTCAGCCTAGATATATTGGGGGAGGGGAGGCCTTGGACCTGTCTCAAAACTATATGTCAGACTTTGTTGACTCCCCATTAAGAGGGTAAGGGTCTTACCCTCTCTGAGGAGTGAATGGGGGATGGGGAGAAAGTGGAGGAAGTGGGAGAAGGGAAGGGAGTGAGAACTGGGATTGGTATGTAAAATTTCAATCAAATACAAAAAAGAAATAAATTCTTTTTAAAATAAATAAATTAAATTAAATTAAAGAAATAAATTCTTCTTAAAAGTTGTATATACAATCCAAGGAAGATAATATTCACAGCAGATACTCATTATCTATCTCCCAAATAATAGCACATAGTCATCTACAAGGTGGTTCTATGTAATACTGTACATTATCCGTGTCTCCAGCACAGGTTTTAGTCTCACTGGTAAAATGTATAAGTGTGAGTTTGAAGAGTTTATCTGTTCAGTAATGCCTTAGAATGACCCTGGAAGCAGTGGGCAATAAAGAGTCAAACAAAGCTGAGCAGGGTATTTCAGCTCCCTACATCTGTATTTTCTTATGAAAAGAGTAAAAACAATAGCACTTGTTACTGTGCAGCCTATGAAATGATTAATGGGATAATGCATAGAAAACATCATTGGCAAAGTTAATATAATAATTCAATTTCTTTTCCTTCTGCTTCTTCTATATCCAGAGGTCCGTTCCTAGGAGTTCCTTGAAAAGTACCCCAAAAGTCAACTTCAATTCCTACCAAGTTTTGGCAAGAGCAACAAAATATCCTGAAAGCAGTTTTCATTTAATGGTAGAGTATTGGCATTACAAGAATTTCTGTCTCTTCTTTGATTTCTCTAAGTGATTAAGCAATCAAATGTAACCATTACATCACCAGGCAGAGTTGGGTTGGATAGCTGGGTTACTTTACAGATGAAGAAATTAAGATAAGGAAAGCTAGGTAACAGGCATATACAGGGAAAATATAAACAAAGCCCTGCATTGTTGGTTATTAGTTTAGTGCTATCCACAATAAAAAATCAGCAATACCAGTACTAATACATTAATACAATTCTTGATTCTGAAATGCACTGCAGTATTCTAGGATCACAGTATATATATATATNTATATATATATATATATATATATATATATATATATATATATATATATATAGTAGCATAATAAAGTCCACTGTTCTGTACAATTAAAAGATGCTAATAAAATAGGGGGAAAATAGCAGTTAAGCTCTTGGTGTTGATGGACTGGTTTATGTGCTCTCTTTTATTAAAAAATAACCTAGAAAAGAAACCTAATTGAAAGCACTTGCAGTGTATACAGTGACTGGTATATTTCAGTGTTGACTACTGATATTTTTTCTTGCAGGGGAAAATAATAATTGCTAGTATATTTTTAGAGCCCAGGCAGTGAAACTGGAACTTTCCTTTCCATAACAATTCACACACATAATCAGAATACATGGGTAAATGAAACCACACACACAGAGAATATGCATGTTCTCCAAAATAAATCAAAGCATCAAAAGTAAATGAAATCATTTTTCTTAGAGTCCCTATAGTTGTCTCAGGCCTAAGAGACTTCTACTCTGTGGAAACTTCTCCTTTATAATAATAATCACATAGAAAATTGTGTCAGAGAACTCTAAAAAGATCACTGTGGCTTGAAAGATAAGATTTTTATAGCATTACAGGTTGATAAAAATTAAGCAGTAGTATTATTGATGTCAATGTACAGCATATACTAATTAGCTTCATTGAAAACATGTAGTATTCCCCCATTTCCACTTAATCAGACTTTAGCCACATACAAATGATTCATGTGTTCTTTAAGCAAAGATGATAAAAGCAAAATAAGCAATTATTCAAAACAAGTTACTTCTCATTACGAAATTTCATACCCAAATGAAATTTCAAGACTTACTCTAAGTGAATAATATGCCCAGTTGTAATCAAATTCTTCTGAAATACCACTGAAATCTGCCTCAAGGAACAGCTTTGAAGCTTAAAGGGTTTTAAATGACCTCAGAACTAAAGCTTCTATTTAAGTAGGAGGAGCTCCAGCTTTAGCTGCAAAAAGTACCAACTATCATGAAAAAATTTGCATTGAAAGCAAATCAGCACTCAAAGTTATATTTGCTTAAAATTTTCAGAGGAAATTATATCCTGAGTGACTTTCCATTTTAATTATTTCCTGATATAGCCTCTTAGTATTGCCAGTGTTAATCTCCTACTTGACTCACCACATTATAAACAAAATGATAATCTAAAGGCAAGTATATGATTAATAAGTTTCTGTTTTATCAGAATATGCTATGCAATGGCATCATGGCTTTGAGTGTTAAATACTTTTAAGTAGTAAAAGAGGAAACCCTAAATCTAGATTCTGTTCTAGGAGCTGGTTTTATAGTCAGCTCTGGAATCTTGTGTGATTTCCTTAGCTCTCTTAGCACTATTTGGAAAGAAAATTATTTCAGGAGATGATGATGTAGCTCAGTGGTTAGCTCAGTGGTTGAATGTATGCTCGCCACGTGCAAGGTAACGGGTTCATTTCCAAACACTATGAAAAAGAATGAAAAATATTACTGAATGAGACCACAGGTGTCATTCATTTTATGGTTGCCTGGGACAGATAAAGACATTTTCTTTCACTACCAAGGAGGCAATACAATACTCCAGTAAATAATCATATGGGAGTCCTGTAAAAACTATAACTAAATTCAGTAGGGTTAGAGAAAAGGTGGATAGAGAGTCAGGGAGGAAGAATGAAAGGAGGTAGAGACAGAAGGAAGGAAGTGAAGGAAGGAGAAGGAGGAAAGGAGAAATGGGGAAAGAGGACGGGGAGAAGAGAGGATGGAAGGAAGAAAGGGAAAGGTGAAGAAAGGATGGAGAGAGGAATGGAAGGGAGAAAGAAAGGAGGGAAGGAAGGAGAAGGAGGGAAGGATAAAGGGAGGCAGGGAAGAAAGAATGAACAGATTAAGGAAGATAAAGGAAGGTGAAGGAGGAAAGGAGAGGGGGAAGGATGAAGGGATGGAGGGAGGAAAGAAAGAAGGAAGGAAGAGGAAGGAAGAGGAGGGAAAGAAGGAGAAAGGAAAAGAGGGAGAGAGGGAAGAAAAGGGATGGGAGAAGGGAGGAAGGAATTGAAGGAAAAAAGAATGAGGGTGATAGGGAGGGAGCAAGGGAGGGAATCAAAAGAAAAAGGAAGGAAGAAGAAGACAAGATATGATAGGAGAATGGGGGATTGCATAGGAAGAAGTGGGTGGGGGATGGGAAGTGGAAAGACAAGAAAGGGCCATGGGAGTATGTAATGCTCAAAATGCATGCATGTATGAAAGTGTCCTAATGAAATACATTATTGTGTATAATTAGTACACTACAGCATATAGACTTTAGTGTTAAGTCATTTTAACCTTCTATTTACACAAAATTGCCTCTTCACTTTGCCTATGAAGTGGGCCTTCATGAGCTGAGGGTGGAGCTCTCATACATGTGTATGCAAGAATGTGGATTTGAAATCCAACATCACAGAACAAACAAAGAAGATTCTGTATCTTATATACTTTAAAATGGCAGACAAAAAATAGAGGATATCCAAAATTCCTCTGGCTCCTAAAAGCCCTGATATAATCCTTGGTACTATAGTTAAAATCCATTACGTGTCATGCATTTTTTATTTTTTCACTGAAAATATCATATCTTTCTTCACACAATGAAATGAGATTTTATTTCAGTCTAGATAAAATTAAGAGACCTGGGCTAACAATCAACTCTTCTTCACCTTATGAGTCTTGATGGAGACTTTCTCTGGCCCTGATTTGATCTCCATGTTCATACAAAGAAACACTTGAATCATACAAAAGCTAAGAAGCCAGAATACATTTGCTATTTTCCTAAGTAGAAGAGGTGACCTCAATGGTAAATTCTCAATAAGAACTAGCTGAATTTGAGCTGTGTCTCCAAACCACTAACACTTCAATAGATGAAAATCACACTCTTTATGTTGGAATGAGGGGAATGCATTTAAAGATAAGCTACACTTTCTATTAAAGAGGTAATTAAACAAAGGTAAAGCATCTAACCAGAGGGCTGAGTATAGTCTTCTCTCCATTACAAAGTTCTAGTTTTATCCAAAGACGGCTTTCTTCCCCCAAATGTCTTTTTGTAATGAAATGTAATGAATTTGTATTCATTTTCATAGTTGATGTTTCTCTGTAATTTTTTATGAGACAGGGTCTCAGCCCATAACCCAAGGTGGCCCCAAACACGCAACCCCCAGTCATGTCTTACACTCCAGAGTGATGAGATTAGAAACATGTGCCACCACATCTAGTCTAATGTTTCTCCAACCTTGATGGTTGGAAGTCAGAAAGAAACTTCAATTTAGGTAGAGAGTATGGCATTTACTTGCCAGACATTGACTGATTTGGCTGTTTTGCAATCATTTTGGTGTCAAATTTCTTGTCAGACCTCTGTATGAGAATTTAGTGTCTGAATTTGCTGACATGAAAAAAATTAAAGGAAACCTAGATTCAAACTTTCCTTTCTTTTTCCTGAGATTGCAATTTCAATTAGCTTCAGGAAGTTTTTCTCGTTTCCTGCTTCCTGTAAATATTTTGGCAGCTGTAGACACACCAAAGCACTATAACTCTTGTTCAATACAATAGACCTAGCTTTGTGGTGTTCGATATCTTGCAATAAATAATACGGTACCTGTAATGACAGTTATGTAAAGTATAAGTTATACTTGGTTAATGATACATATGTGTCTGTTGTTGAAGTCTTACTAGATTGTCCCTTCTATCCTAATTAGACAACTCAATTGGCAATAGCATAGGCTAAGCTTTGCTGCTTCAAGGGAGGAGAACTTCACCCAAAAACCAATTCATTTAATTTTCCTAAAATTTCCATTTCAACCTTTTCCAGTGACAGAGATGCATATATAAATCAATCATAGCTTATGACTCTGCTTCAAATAAAAAAATACATTGTAACTTCTGAGAAATAGAAGACTGAGGAGTAATGAGTGAGAGATCCTTTTTTTTTAAGGTGGAGAGAAATAGCGGAAAGATACTCGACATCAATCTCTGGCCTCCACACATGCATGCATAGCACATGCTGCTGCCTAAACATATGCATTGTAAGTGTGCATGCACATACAGAGACAAACTTTAAAACATCAGGCTAAGTAAAATCCAAGTTTCTTGTAATTTGCACCTATGTTTATGTTTTTTCTATACTTACTGAAGTGCTGCAGATTTTATATGAAATGGTTGCCTGACAGGAATTAAAATATCACTTTCTAGGTATCATGTTCCAGTTGTCCAACTACTGTGTTGACCACCAAAACAGGAAATGGGTAGTTTTAAATTGCTCCTCAAATTAGACTGGGAGGAAAGGCTGCACAGTTGTTATGTTCTGTCCATTGGCAGATGGTTCTAGGCTCTCTGAGGATATCAAAGTCTACAGATGCACTCACCCTTACATAACATATAATGCCTGTGTAGATTCTACATTATCCAAAAATTCTTCTAGACATTTTTAGACTAGCTTTATTATGTGATATAAAATAAATGCTATGTACATGGCTGGTATATTGTACCATTTAATGGTTAATCACAAGAAAAATGCTTCAATATATGTCTAGTACAGATTCAATTTCTGTGTTTGCTTAAACCCAAAGATATGAAGTCTCCAGAAAACAAGGCTTCACTGCATCTAGTGCTTCCAAATGTTATTTTGATTTAAAGGTTAAGAGGTTAAATAGAAAAGGAGAGAGAGGGAAGAAAGAAGGAAACACGATTACATAAACACACAAGATTTATAACAAAATTCTAAATTTAATAACAATGTCTAAACATTCACATAGCATACTCTGTGAGACAGAGAGTGTCAAGGCTGCTTACCTTTCCCACACATCTAGCTTTATTTTACTGTGACGTATGCTACCAAGACTCAATAGCAGGAATCCAGAGCTGAGATTACCGGGAAACTCACTTGAACCAGAAAATACAGTTGGCAATAAGAGGAGCCTCTCCCCAAGTAGTTATCAGAAACAGGAATCAGCACTAACCAGGTGTGAACACAGGCAACAAAGGTCAGCAATGCCAGCTTGCTTCTCTTCTCTCCCACTCATATCACAACTACCAGGCATCCAAGGCCTCAGCACCATACAGGGATGCGTTCAATGCTACAGCATGATGTTTGAAGTCTAGTTGGAGGGATGGAAACTAGAAACTCTTGAATGTTTACTCCACGGCATGAGAATGTTACCGGGCTTGGAAGAAACTGGGACTCCTGTTAGAACCAACAGTCTGTAAAACCAAGAACTGGCACTGCAGGACTCTCATCATAGGCTGATCCTGAGTGAAGATGTGACACCTTAAACTGCTCTGAAGGTCATTAACAGATTGGTATCCAAACCTGATTCCAGGAACCTGAAATCTTATATTACTGTCTAGCGGGAGGCTTTCTGACAAAGAACAAAGACACACCATCAGCCCCTCCTCCTGTAACAGTTGATGCAAATGTAACTGTCAGTCATCCAGAGGAGAAAATATTCCTCAGAAGAGGTTTCTCGTTCTAGAGGCTTTAGAACTATTTAAAAAATCTTCCTAAATGGGCTTAGAGAGAAGGCTCAGATAGGACCGAGGTTTGATTGCCAGAACCTACATGGCATCAATCAACTCTCTGCAACTCCAGTCCCAGGGGATCTGATGCCTTCTCCTGGTCACCTCAAACATTAGGCATGCAAATAGTATGTAGACATAAAAGTGTACATGCACACATAATGTCTATGCACATAAAAATAAAAAAATAGGTTTTCTAAAGTCTTCCTAAAGTGTGGAGCCAGAGAATAGTCTCAATGACCATTGTCCACTCCCTCCCCTTCAGAGTGTGCTTTCCTTGACTCTACCTGTCTTTGACACTATCCTATGGGTGTCTCTTATTTATTATTTTCTTTGGAGACCATAAGGATCAGGAAATCTATGTGACATCCTGCTGACAAGACCAAAAACCTCTAACAGAGAAGACCATTGGCATCTAAAAGAATTTTCTACCTGTGTCATGAAGAAGATGAGTATCTTCAGGCAAAGATGGTTTGGAGGACGATCCTGGTTTTGTTAATATCAAGTTGCAAAATACATTGAAATTTTTAGCATTGTTCTCTTCCAAAATCCCTTGGAATTTCATGAGAGATAGAAATGAGTTTCTTTACCCTTTGGCAATGTTCTGAGTCTTTTAGGAAGCAACTGTATCTAAAGCTATCTTTAAAACTGTGGCAAAACCCAAGTGTGGGTGTTACATGCCTTTAATCCCAGCACTTGGAAGGATGGTGGAGTTCAAGGCATGTCTTGTTTACCTGAAAAATATGAAGAAAAACTAAACACCTATGGCAGAGACTAATTTTTCCCAGGTTCCATATCTCCTTTCAGCTATATATACTGTGTTAGAATTATATACACAGCTTCCCAACTGAAGCCTGCATTTTCTAACCCCTCCACAACTTGGCGTCAATATACGGTGATAAATTAGACAGTAATATACAAAAAAGTAGCATGTAATTTTTGGACCAGGCATTAACAAGAAAATCACATGTTCTCTTCCCTTTTTTCACCTAATCAACAAGCTTTGGCCTGGATGTAAGGTGGAAGTCATACTTGACCATATAAACAACATCAATATAGAACAAGATTGCAAAGCGACAATATAAAATTATCCTTGGTATTTGAAGGAGTGTTATCTATCCATATTTTAGTCTTATTTTGATTTCTCTGGGTTATACATGTTTACTATCCCTTAACTAATATTGCAATAAGTCCGTGTTAGAAACAGATATTACCATTAAGGCATTGATCTATAACAAGGATATCTGCACATGAAATCCAGAAATGAAAGACTGCACTAAATGTAAAAGAAGAATATGGGAATGATGTTTTAAATCTACTAAGTTTAAAGGCTGTTTTGGTTTTGCTTCTTATCTTGACCTCCCATTAAATCCTAGCAGAGCAGCATTTGCCCACTGTGTTATTTCTTTAGAATAGACCCTGACAGAACTTCCACATGCCCCTTACTTTAGTATGTAATTTCTTTATGGGCAAAAATAGTGAGTCTCTTGCTTCTATAAATCAAATTCCTACACTAGAACAGATATTCAGTACATGTTTTATGAATTCACCTATGTTCCCACCTTCATTTTTAAATTCTTGGACAGATAACATTTATTCTGATGGTGCCAATAATCAAAATTCTTGCATAGGAAGTGTAATTCAAATTTAATGATAAGAAATGATCTTTGCACCGCAAACCAACTGTTGGTACAAATATTACTACAGTAGACCCCCTTTATCAGTAGAGGGGTACCTAATGTGAGTTCTAGTGGAAAACTGAATCCATGGATACTATCAACACCCTATGGAAACTAGGGTTTTTTTCTCTATACATACAGATCCACGATAAATTTAATTTACAAATTAGGTACAGTGAGAGAATAATAACACTAATTTTAAATAGAATTATTTAATAATATATATAACAGATTTATATGATGTGATCTTTCCTTCTTAAAAATGTTGTATTAAATTTAACGACTTTTCTTATCAGTAGCTAATGATAGTTTAGAGAATTTATGGGAAGTCATATCTCTGATAAGAGGAAGAGTACTATCTTGACATTCCCATTGTACAGAAGAGAAATTTAGGCCAACAAAAGTTCAACATTTAGCAAACGGAACACAAAATTGTTTATCGTCAAAAGGTACTTTCCTTGTTCCAACAAAGTCAGCCACACTATGTTCCAGAAAGCCTGGCAAAAAACTGGATGGCAATGAAAAGCAATAACATCTGTGTCTTTAAAACAAATTAATTAGTTACAAATAATCAAGCCAACCTAAATTGTATGGTCAGACTTGCGAAGTAAACACAACGTATATCTTCTTTACAAATATGTTTCCTGCTTTTTTGTGGGGCTTCTTCTGTAGCATAAGATGACTTGAACTCAGTGTGTTGCTGATGATGACCTTGAAATTCTTATCCTCCTGTCTCCACATTTTAACTGCTAAAAGTATAGGCATGAACCACCAAACTCAGTTTATGCAGTTCTGGGAGTTGAACCCAGGACTTTGTGCGTGCTAGGCAACACTCTATAAGCTAAGCTACAACCCCATCACTTTATGCTGTTTGATCAGTGAACACTTTCACTTTTAAAATATTAGTGCAGGGACATTTTTAAATCTTGTCTATGCTTGACACAGCTTGCTAAAATGTGCCCTGGGATGAACAGGCAAAGCTGCTAAGGAATATAAATATTTAACAGCACAACAAAACATATTATAACCTTGAAATAGGTTTCCTGAGATCAGTTACAATCTAGCAAATTATCTGTAAAGCAATTTATTGGTTTGATTTGTAAATTTCTTGTTACAATAATATCCAAACAAACAGAAATGTAAATTTCAAAAATGACATTGCACAGGTCTTAGGACATGTAGAGCTCAATAGAGTCCTGGGTTCTGTTCTGTACATCAAAAACAGCAAAAAAGAAAACATATCTTCACTATAAGATGAAATCCTAAATGTTTATTAACTAGATTGAAAAATTATGAGATAACAAAATATTAATTAATATGGCATAATGTGATATCTGACCCACTTAGTCTCAAAAATCAAGAAGGAGCCATTCATAAAATAAAAATTTAAATGGACAAGACTGAACCAAATCTAAGACTTAGTCTAGCAATTTTTTAACAAGGAAATCACTGATCAGAAAGGAGAAACTGAGTGGAGTTAGAGATAAAGTTTTATATAGTGTGGAATTCATTATTCATTTGTGCCATATCGCAATGCCTCCTGGCATTAAATATTCTTCAGTTTAGTTGACTTCGCTGAAAATTATGGAATAGGTTACACCATTTTCTCCATAAATTCACTGAACCTATCTGGGCTATTTTAGGCATTGCCAGATACAAATTGTTTCTACATGAAAATGTTCAAATAGTAAGCATTGCAAAGTAACTCATTTCCATTTATCTCTTTCATATGTCTAAATGCTATTATACAATAAAGTTTATTAATCTAAAAACCGTAGAGAAGCAACACATGCACCTTTACCATAACATTGTGATCATTCCTGGTTTCCCATTGATAATATAGAGTCAGAAACAAGTGCATAATCAAATTTTAATGAGTGATTATTAGGAAACACAAGTGTACACATGAGTGTTCTTGGATTGAGCCTTAATGAAAATAGGAAGTGAAGTCCCAGATGGACACTGAACAATGAACAGAAAATTCCTAACAGTCAGGGTAACTAACCATCATTTCAAAGAAAAATAAAGATCAAAACTGAGCATTAATCTTCTCAAATTATCATTTCACTAGTGACATGTGGACTCTAAAGATGTTTTAATGAATTACTAAATAGGATTTTGAAAGAAATTAATTTGTGAATTCTGTCATTTAATTTGAAGAGAATCACAGATTTTGTAGGTCACATTCACCATGTATAAAACTGACTTAGAAGGGGTGAGATTGCCAGAAAATGCAACATCCGGATTATTTGATCATTTACAGTAACATTGGAATGATTGTGTGAACAATTTTCGATTGACTATTTATCTCTCTTTCTTTCTCTCTGAGTGCCTTGCCTGATTTCTATTTTTTTCTCTTTT
Organism: Ellobius talpinus; assembly: GCA_001685095.1. NCBI lineage: Eukaryota > Metazoa > Chordata > Mammalia > Rodentia > Cricetidae > Ellobius > Ellobius talpinus. The sequence goes on from LOJH01008779.1 coordinate 14,188, forward strand.
TTAAGACAAAGTTTTGCTCTGTAGCTTTGGAGTTTTCAGTCCTCTTGCCCTCCCCTCCCAAGTGGCTGAGACTACAAGCATGTCTCACCACACCCAGCCATATTTTGGCAGGGTGTGTTTTACAACATGTTTTAGTGCTTTATTCAGACCAAGACTGTCTCCATGGGCTAATGCTAATTATATGTTCATTCATTCTGTAAGTTATTTATTCAATAAATAGTAAATGCTATGCTAGACAACTGGGACCCAGTGATGGATAATTCCTGCACTCATTGTACTTACATACCCCTGAAAAGGATAGATCGTAAGTAAATAAGCAACGATATATACTGCAATGATAATCTCATTTGTTGAAAGTTCAGGTAAAGTCTAGGTATGCTGTTCAGTGACAAGATGCCTGATTAATGTACTCAGATTGCTGGGTTCCATTCCCAGCATGGAGGGAGGAAGAAAGAGATACAGAAGTGTGGGAGATTCAACACCAGCTTTTGCTCTTATATAAAAAGAAAACTGCCTCAAAAAACTACAACAAAATAAAATTTTAAAGGGGAAGTACTTGGGATTACTACAAGGTTTTAGTAGAAATAAGTAAATTTGTTTTCACAATCTATCATGCTCCTGGACTATAAAAAGGCAAGATACAAATTATTTGGTGGAAAGGTTTTATTCAAAGTTGGATAGCCTGATGCATGAAAGAAAATTTAAATATCAGTTTGTCAGTACTTACTCTTTGTCGTCTCCTCAAGCTATACTTCCCAATATTCACATACTTAGCTTTCAAAACAGGAATTATTTGTTCTAATAAATCCCAACTGAGTTGGAGGTGGAGCAGAGTTCCAAGAGTGCTTGCCTAGCATGTATGAAGCCCCGGGTTCAATTCCAACCACCACTATACTTAGCATGATGATATACACCTGTAATCCCAGCATTTTAGAGGACCAAGAGGGAGATCAGAAGTTCATATGAAATACTCAGGAAGAAGTACTACATAGAGAAGGAGCAGCTATGTTTTAGTGTTTCAATTTCGATGTTTGTATAGTGTGCCTAATCATTTTCTTGATGTTTAAGGAGCAGTGTCTGAACATGTGGATACATTCAACAATGAAGGAACAATTCTCAGAAGAGGGAATAAAGGAATAATTAAATATCAAACGAGAATGAATTGCTAGTAGGAACTGTTAAATGACCAAAGACCTTATTGTCACAATTAACCATGCTGAAGCCTCCTCGATTGTTTTCAAAAATAAAGAAACTAATTTCTGTAAATAGTTACCAGAAAGTCTTCCAGTTTCACTGCTGAAACATGAGGTTCCTCTTCTGGATAAAATAAATCAGAAAGTATCACAGGATAGATATCCACAGATCATTCAAACTCCTAAAATATCATATAATAAATAATAAACAATCTCTTCTCTGAGATATGAGGACTATATGCAAGAATGGATTGTAGAACCACATACAGATTTTCATAAAACAGAATGAGGAAGAAGCAGTCATTATTTACACTTATTTTTAAAAAGTTTAATAAGAAAAACTAGGACATCAGTCAATAGAGGAAAACCTACCAATTTTTAATACGTTAGTTTTATTTATGCTGTGTGTTGAAATATTTATAAAGACTTCACTATCCTTCTCACATATTAATGAATATTAAATTGTCTTTTCTTGTGACTGATTACTTTGAATGAAACTTTTCATAAAAGTGCAGGAAGACAAGCAAGGTTACAATAAGTGCAGTTAGGTAATATTTAAAACATCCAAGGCAAGAGATATAACAGGTTCTTCTTATTTATCACAGAGAAATCATTCCCTTTACAAGACCTATAGGTTAGATATCCACAGATCCATTTTCAAAAAACTGTTGTCCTCTATCCAATAGATTGCATCATAATTTACTGTTCTACCTCCTGAACCGGGCTGCAAGACTTCCATTTTAATTTATCTTTGTGCTCTTGCAGTGCATGTCTGCTGAAGATACAAAGGATGTGCCAGAGGAAGGAAAACTTACTGTTTTGACTTACTAGCTTTGCTCCCATTTAGCTATCAGTGATGTTAACCTTTTACATTGTCATGGGTCTTTCAGACTGTCTCACTGCCTGACAATTATAATTAGCAATGTTGTTCAGATACCTAATGACAAAGACGGCATCAATTTCAAGTGGCATAGATATTGCTTACTACAGTCATTTTAAAGAACTCAATAGCTATAAACACTATATTTAGTAAGATTTAATGGGATTTTCTTGCAACCAATAATTACCTTACTTAATTTCTTAACTACTGTCTATGACATTTGAGGAAATTTCCCCCTACACCAACTAATTGTTTATATTCTCATGCATGGTAAATAAATGCCCACCCCTATCCTAGAATTTCAGGAGGGAAAGGCTGTGTTTAACTTAACAAGAAAAATATTATGATACTTTATCTCACAGCGTCTTTCCTGCACCTTTCATTTTTTTTAAAAGATCCTTCTCAATTCTGTCTCTTTTAATCATGGGTGCTGCAAATTAATAGACCAATAAATTCCTAGGTTTAACAGATATACACAAAGCAGAGCAAGTCACATTGGTGTATGCTGTGAGTTATGGGACCTGAGTTTTGACCCCAGTCCTTCCACCACTGCAAGTATGAACACATCTTTCTTTTTCTCAGCACATCATTGGTCTGAATCCTGAAGGAGCAATGCTGAACATCAGAGTCAATGCCACGTACTCACAGAAAAGCCCTTTAAATAGTCTTTACCTTTGTTAATAGGGCAGCTATCTTACACATTTTTTACAATTTTAATAAAATATAAACCTACCTTTTGAAATGTGCATGGGATCCAGAAACTTCTTGTGAAATGTCTCTAGAAGGCCTGTGTAAAGCTATTACTATTATTAATAAAGCTAACAAGAACAAAAATTTTAATCTGTTACCATTCTGAGATCTGTAAAAGGGTAATTACACAAATAAATGTTGATTTCTTTTACGAAAAAGCTTAAGATAACAGAATGTGTGTGAATAATATAGCTCATATTGTATTCTCTTCTTCCAAAACAGAATGGATTATAGTAATACTATTCATCACTGATGAGACAGTAATTAAAAAACACATGAAGCATATTAGTACTGGCTGTGATATTTTTACAGAAAATACATTTAAAGAAATATATACATTATACAATCAGCCAATGAAATAGAAATCATGCTAATGCAATGCAGCCTTATATGAAGACAGCATGATTCCCAAAGAGCTAGTGCACAAAATCCAGTCCTACACAAGAATCCTTAGGGTCACTAGGTCTTGCTGCTATTCTCGTACCATCAGCAGATAGGACTCTCTTATTTATAATCCCGTCTAGTGAAAAGATTCCGCAACTTTCTTCAGGAGCCATTTCCAGTGTTTCACAATAAAGATTCCTGCTTAAGTCTGCCTCAAATCTCTCACGGCTCTTCCTGTGTCAGTTGCATCACCCAAAAGTAAAGAGAGGACTGACTGACTGTCTCCTGCATCTGAGTCATCAGCACATTTTAAGGCAAATATTAAGTTAGCCACCAGGCTTCTCTTTTCCTATATCAATGAATACAATTCTTCAACAATCCTCTTTGAAAATGCATGTTGTATTCTGTAACGAACCTATGTGTGTATAGCTATGCCCTTGAAGGATTCTCGTAAGTTCTGCCCAGATTTGATTTAAGCATCTGGAGAAACGCTGATCACTTTAAACTCAGCATTTAGAACTTTGATGCAATCTACAGAACTGCTTTTTCCCTAGGATGTTTCTCTTTCAGGATAATATTAGGCACTGTTACTGAGATGATCTGAAATGTAATTGCATTACCAGAGTGTAAGAAATACCCATTAAAATGTTAAAAATTCCTGGCTCTAGCTAACAAACAAAAACAAGAGCATTGCGATTTTAGCCTTGTGGTATCCTGTCCAGAGGCCAAGAAATTATTCAAGTGGTATTTCTCAGGAAACAAATGTTTAGACTCCTGGGAAGAAGCCAGAAAGCTGGGGCGGTGATGTGGTTCTTGGCTCCCCAATTATTATGTCACCAGAAAAATATTTTGGCTGAGTATTAGATCCTCGTCCTCCTTTCCAGTCGACTGCAACTTGTAAAGTTATATTCTTTGCAGAATTTCACAGTGCACTCTAAGGTGCATTTTGATGGTTAGCTTGTCATGTGTTATACATTTGAAATTTGACCTTTTGGAATTTGTGAAGGTATTGCCAACATAAAAGCTATCTTCTTACATATTACTCAATAAAAGAGAATGAATGTCTCTCTAAGACTTCTGTTGTCCATTGCTGAATCAGATTCAAGAAGAGAGGGGAATGGGGTTTGCTGTATTTAACTGTGACATGGCTTAAAATTGAAAAATAAACCCTAAACACAAGCCGACTACCAAGCCCATTACCCCCCCAGTACACCATGAATTTCTCCTTATTAGACTTAATTTTAAAAATTGTGTTACATATCCTATTTGTATTTGTGCATGGATGCATAAAGTCAGATGACAACTTGTGGAAGATGATTTTTTTTTCTTCTAGGGACCTGGGGATCAAATTCATCCTCAGGATTAGTAGCAAATTCCTTTATCCACTGAGCCATCCTGACAGACCAGATTTAATTTTTAATTGACAAATCAAAACTGCCCGTATTTACTTACACATTAGGTTCTTTTCAAATACATATGTACTATATAATGGTTAAATGAAGTCAGGTAACAATGCATTACCTCACGTACTTACAATTTTGTGTTGAGAAAGCAGAAAATGTATTCTTTGAAATTTTTCAAGCACACACCATTAACTATATTCATCATGTTACATGATAGACCTTGTAAGGTTATTGGGACTACTAACTTAACTTTTGGATCCTTTGACCAACATCTCTCTATTTCTGGAAACCACTATTCTACTTTCTGTTTTTAAACCATTTTAGATTCCAAATATAAGTGAGCACATGAAGCATTTAATCTTTTTATGTCTGGCTTATTTCATTTAACATAATATTCTTTAGAACCACCCATGTTATCATTAATGACATGAATTATTTCTTCATTTGGGGCTGAATAGTATTCCATAGTTAATATATGCCACATTTTCATTATATGTTTATTGATGGACACATAAATTATTTACATTTCTTGGCAATTATGAATAGTATCATCATAAATATGGATGTGCACTGCCTCCTTAGGAGTTTATTTGAAAAACAATCTAGTCAGGATGTTGCTATATTCCATGGTAGTCCTAGCTACAAATTTTGAGACATCTCCACATTGCTTTCTACAATGGCTGTGCTAGTTTACATTCTCACCAAGAGAGTTAAAAGTTCCATTTCCTCCAACAACTACACAGCAGTCATTATCTTTTCTACTTCTGTTAACAGCTGTTCTAACATATTCCTTCTACTTACACATTTTTAGAAAAAATAGTTTTTCTTAATATCCGATATTTAGGTACTTATTGTTTGTAATTTATTTCCTATCTCACTCTTCAAAATTCCCATCTCTATGAAACAGATAGTTGTACTCTATAGTTAAATCTCAAATGCCTAAAATAGATCAACTGCTTCTTAAATATGTTTTAATTGAATTAATGAATCAAAAAATCACCATAGGAGATACCAAGAATATTTGGTTGATACCATATATGTATTCATTTAAAAATAGTAATTCACTGCTTCCAAGCTATATAGTACATCATGTATATACATATGACTATTTATGTACATGACTACACATGCATTATTTATAAGCAGGACATGCATACAAGAAGCAAAGATATAGAAGGAAAATTGGAATGAAATGAAAGAACTCTGAGCTGTCTCATGGAGTGTTAGAGTGCAAGTGGCTGATGGAACACTGATGAGAGCATAAAGCAATCCTGGAAAAGAAATAAAAGTTGACATAAAAGGATATGAGGGAAGATCTCACTTAGATCTCTCTATTGTGCCTTAACTTTGATCTGGTACAGAAGAAGGTCACCATCACTTAAGTCAGTCCTCATTCCTTGGATTCCTGTTTCCCATCCACTAAAACTGACATATCTCCCAAAGTTCCACATGCCCTGGGCTTTATAGGACTGCTAGTGTGCATTTCCTGAAACTGAAAGGGTGTGGGGGAAATGTGTTCAGCTCCTTTCCTTAAAATAGAACTGAAGCAGGAGAATCAAGCTTTCCTGGGTATCAGTTTTGACTTCTTGGGAAATGAGCCACACAGAGACAAGGGAGCTGCCCCACTGCATTCCCTGCAAATGTTTTCCTTGATCATTTCTTATCAATGAGTGAGTTCCTTTTAAGTATAATTGGCTGAAACAAGAACAAAGAGAATTCTGCCACTTGAACTTTAAAAAAACATTTAGAAATTTCTCTCTCCCCCTTTCAAAAAACATGTAACACAACACATTCATGGAAATCATTAATGTTTTTTGAACAATTGGAGGAAAGTGTCAGCAATGTACAGGCCAAACTTGCCAAAAGTCACTTATCTTAATATTCAGGACATGCCTACCACTTTCTCCCTTGTAATTTTCTTTCCTTGTTTGTTTTTATTTTATGATACCGTGCTTTCAAAATAAAAATATAGGGAAAATATTAAAGAGTATTAATGTTTCATAAATATTCATGGCACAAAGACAAATTTTTAATTTTGTATTTATATGTGTATTAATGAGTTTCAAAGAAATCATTGGATTAGCTCAAACTGCCCCAGCAAGAGAAAGAAAATAAAGTGCTTCTTTTTAAAGCATATAACCAAGCTGGAGATGGTGGAATGAAACATTCCTCTAAATTGCTCATTGTCTAAAATAATTCTGGATATCCAACTCCTTAGTATGTTTTTATATTGCTTATGAATTTATACATTCATTTAGCATATACAAAAGGAGCAGTTACCGCTCCCCCCAAAAGAGTTACATTCTCTAGGAACAAAGGTAATACAATTTCTCTCACCTGGGTGTGTGTGTGTGTGCATGGGTGTGTGCATATGTGTGAAGAACAGAGAAGAGAAATGTAAAAATACATTACATCACTACAAAGGTATTAGTATCAAAAGTTTTTCAATAATATATCATGCCATGTTTGTTATTTTAAACAAATTCTTGCAGGATATTCATGTTAGTTTATAAATTACATACATGAACTTTCTTCATAATGAAAGAAAATATCTTTACCCATAAAAACTTACACTGAAGATACAATTATTATACATAGTATGATGCACAGATTTATGTCAAATTTCCACAACATACAGTCATCTAAGAGATGGTAATCTCAATTAAGAAAATACCTTCATGTGATCAGGTTGTATGTAGACCTGTAAGGTATTTTCTTACAGGTAATACCTGTAAGGACTGAGAGAGTTCCCAGTCTATTGTGTGTGGTGCCATCCTTGGTCTGGTGTCCTTGAATGCTAAAAACAAGCAGTTTGTGAAAGTCTCACAAAGCAGTATGTGAGAATCAAAGACAGTAAGCAACACCCCTGCATGGCCTCTGAATCAGTTTCTTCCTCCAGGATCCTTCCCTGTTTGAGTTCCTGTCCTGACTTCCTTGATGATGAACAGCTATATGAAGTGTAAGCCAAATAAACCCTTTACTCCCTCAGTTGCTTTTCCTCATGGTGTTTCAGCATGGCAGTAGAAAGAAGACACAGATCATAATCATTAAACAATTCTTGGAAACATTTTAATTTGTAGGAAATTTTACCAGGACTCATTGTGATTTGGGAATATAGTTTGTATTTACCCTAGTAATGTAGCTGACCAAGGATGCTGTCAATTGACTCTCCACTTGTGCTTACATTATTGATAACACTGTCAATATTCTTTGTGAGTACTTTTTGAGGCAATGGTGTATATGTTTATTTCAAACTAAGTAATGAAACTGAGAAATTTAATCAGGAATATATACATGACAAGACACTTTAAGATGTTGAAACCAAATTAATAAGTGTTTGTGTCCACACTGCCATACATTAGTATCAAGATATGCCTTTATCCATGTTGAATGATATTCCATGTGATTTTCTGGCAACTTACAGATCAAATGCTGGTAACCTTGTAGTTAGATATGTATATGTATACAGTTATTATGCATATATAATTATATGCATAAACCCTGAATTCATTATTTTCATAAAAACAATACAAGCAGAAAATATTTCCTCTACTTACAATGTCTTTGTTCATCTACGAAAAAACATTAGACCACAGATGTTTAAGTTTGGATATCATTGCTTCAGTCTGCCCAGTGGTCAGAACGTAATTTTAAGAATTTTAAAGATTGTTTTTTTCAAAAAGTCATAACTGAGTTAGGACCGGAGTACAGTTGTAAATTCATTGCTTATCATATGTAAAAAACCTGGGTTCCATCTCCAACACCACAACCACCACCATAACCTGAGGTTGTAAGTTGAGAATCACAGCACCCATGTAAGAAACAGGGTGAGGGCATGTAATTGTAACCTGAGCACTAGAGAGTGAGACTGAGAAAGATTCCTAGGAATGAATAGCCAGAGAGTTTAATCAAATCAATATGATCAATAGTCACCGAGAGATCTCATTTCAGAAAATAAGGCAGAAAATAATAGGAGACTTTTAATACTGTCCTCTTACATATATACTCACACACACAAACAATAATTGAATGAAAGAATAAATAAGCAAACAATTAAATAAATAAATACATATAACAACATTTGTTTCTAATACTTTCTGGTTCCTAATCAGAAACTCAGGTAGCCATGGCATCCCAAATTCAATCACAAAGTTGTCTAGTGGAGTTTTATTGTGTTTCCTCTGTATTTTTTTAATATATAATTGAAAGAATATAAGGGGAGCTCATTAGTTCATGAGTTGAGGTCAGTTGGTTCCAAGTTGACTAAGATTACATAGCTCCTGTGTAACTTTATTGAGAGTTTTACTCAGTTTCAAGTGGCCGCACTTTGCTCTGATTCATAACCTCAAGCTTAACAAACATGACATATTAAAGGAAATAATTTAATTTTGTGAAAATATCATACATGAGTAATTTATTTACATAAGTCCACCCATCTCTCTTATTTAATTTCTCCCTTGTCTCCCTATACCCTGTAAAATTCACTACCTCTTCTTTAAACACACACACACATGCACACACACACACGAGGGTGCTATACATAAATACATGCCTTTAAGTACATTAGTGTTGCTTGTATGTGTATATGATTAGGCTGACCACTTGGTACTGGATGATCTATCGGGGACTCCTCCTTAGAGAAGAATGAGTATCGCCCTCTCAGCAGTCATTAATTAGCTATAGCACTTCATGGTTGTGATCTGTGAGATTTCCCTATCAATGATGTTATGTCAGTTGTCATTGTCATCTCTCAGATCTTGCTTAGGCATTCATATCACTGAGATGTCATGGGTGGAGGTCCTTGTCATACATAGGATAAACTATTTCACAATAGATCACCTGGTCTTCTTTCTCTTAAAATCTTTCTACTGCAAGAGCTTTAGGTATAGGGGTTTTGATGTAAATGTATCAGTTGCAGATGGGCACACCATGGTTAGTTCTCTGCATTTTGACCAGTTGTGTCTCTCTGATGATCTCTAAATGGTGCAAAAAGATGTTTCTTTGGTGAGGGGTGAGAACTACACTGATCTATGGGTAGAGGACAAGTATTTAAAATACAGTTTGTAATCACACTGATTTATTAAAGTGGCAGTAGTACATTCTCCTCAAGAATCCAGGGCCTCATTAGGCACAAGAAGTTGGCTGGGTTTATACTACCAGAAATGAATTCTCTCCTACTGAATAAGCTCTAAGTCCAATTAGGGGACTGGTTGTTTACCCCTAATATCTAAGTGCCTCTGTTGTACCCTTGGGAACACCCTGCCAAGGTGGTTCTTAGGCTTCATGGACGGGACAAACTGTTGATTGTGTTTCCTCCCTTGGTAGCTTGCATAACACCTTAATACTGTGTGACCCAGTCTTTTGAGAAGTTTTAAGAACAGTGGGAAGAAGTTTCCAGATCAGTGACAACTTGTTTCTTTGAAGTCCTGTGCCCAAAGTGTGCAGTGGCTTCAGTAATAGAGTATTATCTTAATGTTCTGGTAGGGCAACAGCAGTAGCCTATATTATTTTGGGAGCCTTTTGTATTTCTTTAACCAGCAACCAAAATGGAGATTAGTCATATATAGCATTGGGAATTTTACCAGCAGCATCACTGCAAATGTATAACATATATATATATATATATATATAATTTCTATATATAATATTTTAAGAAAATATGATTGTTTCTCTAAGGATTTTTGTAAACATCTTTACTCTTATTTACCTCTCCTCTATCCCACTCCTTCCATATTGGTCTTTCTCTTTCCCAGTTAAATAAACACACACCCAGTTTTTCTTACTTCCCCACAGAAATCATCAAAGTAAAAAAAAAAACATGGTGATGGTGAGAAAAGAAGCTTTAGTAGTAAGGTGGCTGGTAGAAAACAGGTTAGAGATGAACAAAACATTGCTTTAAGGCAGCAAATTGTATTAGAAAGTTAATATTAATGTCAAATTAATGTCAAACAGGCTTCTCTCCCTCCTATCCCCTTTTCTCTCTTTATTTCTCCTCCCCTTCCCATAGGCTCTCTTCCAGATTAGGGTGGTGATGCTAAAAGTCCTTCCCAGAGTGAAATTTAAGTAATACCCACCCCTTCTAAGGTCACAAAAACAAAGAGAGGCACAATTCCCACCAAAGTTCTCTCTGGAGAACCAAGGAGTTAATTGGGTTCTTTTACAGAGGTGAGGGGTTACTTATAGGAATGTGGACACTCTTACCCTAACAGGATACAGTGAAAAGCCTTACCCAGCATGGATGAAGACATGCCTGTAGCAGTATAGATGGAGAATGCCCTGGCTTTATATATGCTGTAGTTCCTAGCCCAAGTCACCTGAAGAATTGCCGGTTGGTAGCGAGAAGTTGTATATTGGGAGAGCACAGGGACGGAGACATGAATCTCAAACAATCCCAGCTGATATGAACTTTTGCAAAGTGGGACTAGGCAAATATTCCAAGATGATAGTGGCTTGACTCAGGGGACAGCCACTCACAAGACCACAGATGGAAAGCCTTTAATTCACAGGGGTTAGGGCTTTGGCTTTATTAGAGCTGCAAAATGGAGCTCCCCAGCCCCTAGTACTTCTAGGTTCTAGACCAGCAGTTCTCAACCTGCTGCTTGTGATCCTTTGGGGGTCAAAAAAGTCTTTCACAGGGATTGCCTAAGACTGTCTTCATGTCAGATATTTACAATATGATTCATAACAGTAACAAAATTACAATTATGAAGTAGAAATGAAAATAAATTCATGGTTGGGGATCACCACAACATGAGGGACTTATTAAAGGGTCATAACATTAGGAAAGTGGAGAACCACTGGTCTATACCCTCCAATAAACCATGAGAATCTAAGGCAGGGTTGCACAAAACTGATGGTAGGGAGCCACTGGTAGCTCAGGCATGGGGTTCAGGATCCTGCCATGCCTTCATCCAGGGGTGTCAACAGTCAACAAACCCTGCCAGGATAATCCTTTTGCAAGACAGTGTTTGCTTGACTTGGAGGGCAGTCACATACACCAGATGGCCTTAAAAAAAATAAAGTCTCTATGTTCTCTCTCTGCTCTAATATTTTCCAGAGTTATCCTGGTGCTGCGAGTAGTCTATATAACAACAGAACATAGGTGTTTGTACCACAAATATATACTCTCTACTTGCAAAGTGGAGAATAGCTGGTTCTTAGAGAAAATACACACACGCACACATGCACATTTGAGTGTGCATGCACACACACACAAGACTGGGGGACTGATTTGCTGAATATTTGGTAGAATTCTTTTTTGGAAAATAAAAGCCTTTTCATGTTTGCTTCCTAGATATGATTATAATATTTCTCTGAAAAAACGGATGAAGGTATGCTGCCATTCAGGTATGGGAAGAATTTTCACAAACAGAAAGAAAAATCATCTTTTCCTAAAAGCAGAGTTCCCCTGTGAGAGGGGACTTTTGCTGTTTGTATCAATTAGAAGAGTCTCTATTCCTTATCATTGGAGTTCTGACACTCAAGGCTCTATACCTCCTTTGAAGGCACAAACAAGGGCTGATCAGCCTGGGGATGCTGGCAGAACAACATTTGAGAAGGTAGCAGATATGAAAGTGAGGAGTATGGAACTAGGCACCAAGATCACCCTTCTGAATTTGGAAAAGCACATTCCATTCGGCCATCAGTAACTACTTTTTCAGGCCAAAAAATCATTCCAGTCTCTGATAGACTTTCAGAAAGCTTCAAGTGCTCTTTCTGGGAGAGGAAAGAAACTTTTAGATAAGCCTTCTATTTAGTCTGTTAGAGAAAATAGTTAAGAAAGAGAAGATAACTTAAGGGGGGAAAAAGCTCAGTTTGAAACCAATAAAATGGAGAAATGAGCTTCAGGGGAATGGTACAGGTAGGAAGAGGTTGAAGAACAAAAGGTCAAAGGGCTAGCTCTTGAGTAGGATGTGATAGCATATGTCTGTCTTCCCAGCTCACAGAAGACTGGTTAGCAGGATTGCAAGTTAAAGACAAGCCTGAACAATTTAACAAGACTGGATTATTTTTGTTAGTTTGTTTTGTGTGTGTGTGCTCTCAAGAGGTTATGATGACATTTCTAACTTTTTATTATTCTCTTTCTTTCCTTCTTCCTTTCTTTCTATTTCTTTTTCTCTTTCTTTCTTCCTTCTTTTCTTTTTCTTTCTGTTTTTTTGCAGCTTCCTCATGTTTTGTTTGCTATGCATGTTATATATGCATTGACTCCTGATCCAGATTCAAGGATGACCCTGCAGATTAAAAAACATAGTTAGGCCTAAGGTAGTGAATCACCATAACATAGCTGGAAATTAATAGAATACTAATGTGGAAAGGCAAATTGTAAGGAAAGAAAATTAATAATACTAATGTGGAAAGGCAAGTAGTAAGGAAAGAAAATACAGATAAAGAGATGCTGTGTCTCTTCCTGTTGGCACACTTGCTTTATAACTAAAATAAGTATCAAAATCAACATTACACTAGAGATTCTGTAGAACGGGGGAAACAAGGAGGTGGTCTGTTAGCATGGAAGACAGCTGCTGGCACCATTTGTCTATGCGCAGAACCTCAGGAGTCTGTGGCTCCTCCCTATCTTAAGCACAAACAAAATGGTGGCAATTGCCCCTAAGAAAGATGGTGCCAAGGTCACGTGGTGCAAAGCACAGAGAAGCTGCTGGAATGTTAAACAGATAGAAATAACAAGAGAGACATATAGAGCACATGGAACACACATTTAAAACAGAATCACATCACATTCTCACATTCTTTTATACATGAAATAGAGAGGAAAATTCCTTTGCGGCAGGTGCAGGCAGCAAGGGCTGGGACTAGAATAGTCACCCATTGGACCTGACCAGTTTTTCTGGCTCCTGCAGGACCCTCAGGGGTAGCAGTGGCACAGACAGCATGGGAGAGAGAGAGAGAGAGAGAGAGAGAGAGAGAGAGAGAGAGAGAGATTTTGAATAGGAGTGAGAAAAGGAGCATTTACAAGTGGTTGGAGGAATATACTGCTCCAGACAGACTTAGCTGCTGTAGGAGGCAGCCCAGTGGAGGGAAAAGCAGATGGGTATGATATACTGGCTGGACAGAGTTTAGCATGGCTGGGTAGAAAATTCTCCATCTGCCTGTTCACTTGTTAGAAATTAGAAAGCTCCCATGTTGGGGTCTACCATTAGGTGGCCATTTTAGGTTGTTATTTAAGGGAAATGCAGGTCATTGCCCAGAGCTGAGGAAGGGATAAGAGACGAGATTCAATAGAAAATTTATTTTAGGCATCCCTAAGACAATGCGAGGATCGAGCAGATTGGTTCAAACCAGTACAAAGCCCATCGGCACATGGATTGGGGACTAGGGGCACTCCGAGTGGCCTGAAGGACAGCAGTCTGAGATAAGAAATGGGATCCCAGTCCTCAGCCATGGGGAATTACCAGAGATGAATATCAGTGAAAACTGACTTAGAGAAGGGGAATCTTACCATTTAGACTACTTTGTGCACTCAGCGGACAGGAAGTTGGGAAATGGTCCAGGTACAGGATCCCTGAGTGCCTCAGCCTGTCTACCTGTTGGTGGGAGCGAACATTGAGAGAGCCTGGCCAAGTCACATAACAATGTTATAAAGTATAGCTGAACAGGTGATCCTGGAAGGTCCCACTCCCTGTGGGAGAGACCATGATATGTGGGAGACAGACAGATATGCCATGCAGAGAGCTTGGATATAGAGTTTATTTAGTGGGCATTGAAAGGGTATAAAGTCAAGGGAGTTATGGAGAGGTGAGAGGAAGAGGGAGAGGGACAGAAAAAGAGAGAAAGGGGATAAGGGAGGAGGAGAAGGCAGAGGCTGCCTCTTCAGAAGAACAGACAGAGAAAAGGAAAGAGAATATATGTGAGAACAGCTTGCCTAAGTGGAAAGGGGGGAGATTGGGAGTTAGCAGAACTTGTCTCTTAAAGGGACAGGATAACCAGGTGACAGTGAAGGTCAGCATAATTATAATTACAGCACTTATTAGTTATGAATGCTTTGCCTTAGTTTAAGCTTGTCCCTCTAGATCCTTTTTATATTTTAATTTTTTATGTTTTTTATAATTTCTTAAATAAATACATAGCATTTACATTATTTGCCATAACTTTCTTTCCACTCTCATTTTTCATGCCTTTCCGATTCTGTCTTGAATGAACTGTTTTATTTTTTAAATTTTTCCCAGTAAATTTATTTTATGTTTTTTATTAATTTATTTTTAATTTTCAACTCCTCCCCTTCTCCCATTTACCTCCCCCTCCCCACACTACCCCCCTCCAGCTCCAGTCCAAAGAGCAGTCAGGGTTCCCTGCCCTGTGGGAAGTCCAAGTTTCTCCCCCCTCCATCGAGGTCTAGGAAGGTGAGCATCCAAACACACTAGGCTC
>LOJH01008782.1:0-23010 GCA_001685095.1 Ellobius talpinus
GGAGCTCAGTCCAGTGCTCCACTGTGGGTCTCTGTCTCTATCTCCATCCATTGCTGGATGAAGGTTCTACGGTGATAAGGGGAGATGGGGAGAGAGAAGGGAGAAATTTTTTTAAAAGCCTGAATGAATGGAGCTTATATCACAATAGTTTAACTACAAAAATCTCATTCTTCTCATTTATTGATTTAATGACTTTGTATATAAACCCAAAAGTCTAAGGTACTCCAACACAATCCTGAAGAATAAGAAAACTGTAGTTCATATTCATTAATAGATAAACTTTTATGAAATACAACGGAACCAGAAACAGACCTGAACATGGTCTGTTTGCCCGAACACCAAATACCCTGAACGGCTTCATGACAGAAGCAAACCTGTAGCGCAGTGGGGGGACTGAGATATTCCAAAAGCAATGTTAGACCAATTGACTGTCCACAAAGGACAAACTCTTGACATAAGAAATCAATGTCAAATGAATTATAGGCATAAATGCAAGGGATAAAGAATGAAACATCCAGAAGAAAACATTTGGGAACATTCTTTTGACACAGTTGAGCAGTGATTTCTTAAATTGAACACAGAAAGTACTGAGTAGGAAGAAAACTGAGTAGTAAAGTAAACTAAACAAGTTAAAGGAATAATTTCTGCTCACTGAAGAACACCACTAGGAAGTTTAGGTATAAATGGCTGAGGTGGGAGTAGAATTCAGGACAAAACTCTTGCTTAGTGTTCATGAGACACTGGTTGGATCCCCACTCAATACCATTGAAAAGTAAAGTGTACAATGGCTGAGTAGAGCAAGATATTTGTAATTCAAGATTAAAAACTGATTTGGAAAAGAAACAATAGTGGAAAAATAAGTACAGACAAACATTGACCAAAGCACATGAGTACCTTTGTCAGAAAAGAAACAAACCAGGGTGCAATATCTGTGTGGGAAAGTAGTCAACATGATGAGGCATCAAATTCAGACCACAGGGGATACTACTATTCAACCCCCAAATATTTGAAATGAAGTCGACAATATCAGATGTTGGCAAGGATGTGAAGGAACCAGACCTCCATGGATGCTGACAGCACATCTGTCCAGTCTTTGGGCAGCAGATTCTAATATGAATATATGCATGCTGAGTGTCTGCATAGCTTACAGCCTGATATCCACCCCTGAGGGTCTTCCCAGCAGGAACAGCACACACACTTACTGAAACCAGTGTGCAAGAACTTCTCATGAATGGTGTAACAGATATGAATCCAAACTATCCCTTAGCCTTAGAATCAATGAATGAATCCATACGCCATGGCATAGCGATAGGTCAGAAGGCGGCACAGGTGGACTCATAAAAGCAATTTTCCCAAGAGTTAAGTAGGAAGCATTTTAGGTTTTGTAGGCCATATTGTTTCTTTTGTGTTGACCTGTTATTTTTCAATTAGCTTTCATGAAAGCAGAAGCCATTCTTAGCTAGCGAGCAACTAAAGAGATAATGACAGAGCAACAGGCCATGGTGGGCTTTAGTCTTCCAGTCTCTTCTAGAAAAGGAGCAATGAATACATCACCATGACAAACAATAAACACCAACAAATTTCACAAACAGATTTTTCATGAGAAAGCCTTCCACAAGCGAACACACACACTTGTTGAACACACAATTGTAGTTCAGGCCTATAATCCTAGCACTCTGGAGACTGAGGCAGAAGGACCACATGTTCAACACCAACCTGGACTACAGCGTGAGAACCTGTCTCAAAAATTTACAGTGTTAGGTTAATCTTATGATGATCGAATTCCTAAAAATAGTTACCTTTGGGATAAGGTACAGATGAAAAAAGGATTCCCCCCCCCACATGTTTCCTATTATTCTGACGAACACAGCAACCAAAACCAACTTCGAGGAGCAAAGGGTTTGTTTCCTTTTACAACTTTCAGGACACAGTTTGTCACCAAGAGAAGTCAATGCAGGAATTCAAGGCAGGAACCTGGAAACAGGCACTGAAACAGAGACTGTGGAGATGTGCTAGCGACTGGCTTGCTCCCCACGGCTTTCTCAGTTTGCTCTCATCCAACCCAAGATCACTGAGCTGGGGTGGCACCATTAAGAATGAACCATTAGTCAAGAAAATGGCCAATCCAATTGAGGCAATTCCTCAATTGGGATCCCTTCTTCCAAGTGACTCTAGTTTATTAGGAGATGATTAAAAAAAACTAACCAGCACAATAGATATCTATATAGAATACATCTATGCTTTATTTTTAAAATCCTTTAAAACCACAGAAGCCTGGTTTACCCCACAACTTGCTTCTATCTTGTTGTCTTCTTATACCAGTTGGTCAGTACCACTTCCAGTCCGTGGAAGGTCCCACGTACCTCTAAAATACCAGCCAGCCGGTGGTCTGCAAGACCATGTTTGCCATCCGCTGTCACTGTATCATTCTTAAACAAGAGCACTCAGAATATTAACTTTCCTTGTGATGAACAAGAAAGATGCCTCAGACAGGGGACAGAGACAGAGAGAGAGGGCCCTTTGGCATCTGACCTGCTCTTATTCTGCTGAATCCCAAGGCTTATATTTCAGTAGAAGAGAATTAAGAACACTAGTTAGAAACGAAAATCTAGCCGAACACATTTTTCTCATTTATGCTTTATCCTAAACATTTGTAAAGATTTAGTGGCTCACCCCAGCAAGCCTTTTAATCCACATTCCAGTAACAGAAATTTCAGAACCACTTTCTCAAGGATATGCTTGTAGCCAGTTCCCAGCAGAGCCAAGTAACTTTGTTGTCTCAGGCAACAATGGTGAAAATAGAGGGGGAGAAAACCTTGAGATTGTGACCCACGGGCAGACAAGAAGGGGGTTTCCTCTGAGCATGTGTTTCTGTCGCTGGCCCAGCATCTCTACAAGGGTCTGGGGGACCTGGAGGGCAGGGCCTGGGAACCGAGTCTCAGGAGAAGTACAGGAGTTGAGAAAGATGTCGTGAATGGTTAGGAAATTCTGCGGGGGTCTCAGCCCTGAATGGAAAAAGCGATGCATCCTAACTTTACTTCCCATTTGCTGTTGAGCTGGATGCGCAGAAGATGAGGCTTCTTAGAGAAAAATGAGGCTTGTGAGGAAGAAAAGCAACAAGCATGATGTGTTAAATGGAAGCAAAGCACCAGAAGTTTGGGACCTCAACATGGCTAGGCTAGAGCCTCAACTACAGAGTGGAGAGAAGGGCAGAGTACAAGCAGTATATGTTAGCCCGGACTAGGTAGGAGAGAGAGTGTAAGTCCAACTGGAAAGAGAAACATGGAGTGAAACGGAACACAGTGGAGCTGAACCAGTGCTGGGAGAACTCACCAGAGCTTATTCACATTGACCTGCAGCAGCCTCTTCACCTGCCAGTCAAGAGACAAGGATAACTCGCCTGCTACTGACGCTCCAAACCACCTACCTAGGACAGAACCGACCTACCCAGATCTAATGGTCTGAACCCCTCATCCTGTGTGTGGGTGGGGGTGGGGAATGAGTGGAGGAACTCTGGAGGCCAGAAGGAAAGATGGGAGAATAATGAGGAGCAGGAGTTTAAAAACAAACAAGACCAGGAGATTAAATAGCCTGCCTGGAGCTACTCAAGCAGTGGTGGTAAAAATGGGATCGTAGATCTTTCCAAAAGCATTTCTATTCTACAAATAACATGAATAGATGTAGCACCCAGAGAGTCTTTTCCAACGCACAGTCCATTCCAACGTCACGTTGTTCTGTCGTTAGAAACTCATCCCAAGATGTGCCACGTAGAACTCCTACCTCGGTGTGTCTGGGTTGAAGGCAAAAGTTACTCAATTTCCGTTTGTCTGAACCCTGTGAATGGGACGGACCAATGGCAAAGCAGACCCTCACCAGGAGCAGGTCCTGGGTGTGGAGTAGGGTGGACACAACCCTACATCACTCAGCGACTTTTCTTGGCAATGTGGGTAAAAGAATGGATGGGGCCACAGTTTGGGGGATAAGGACCTACAAATCGTTGCTGTGGTGACAAGACAAGAGCTGGATCTCTCGGGAAGGACATATGTGGTGCCTTTCCAAAATGCTGCTTGATGTATATGAGTAAATGGAAACTGTGTGTTCATTCCTGGCCATCCAGACCTGAATAATCACACAGAAACTATATTAATTACAACACTGATTGGCCAGTGCTTTAGGCGTATTCCTGGCTAACTCTTATATCTTGAAATAACCCATTTCTATTCATCTATGTACTGCCATGAGGCTGTGGTCTACCAGTAAGGTTTTCTGGGTCTTTCCCCTTTGGCAGCTACATAGTGTCTCCTTGATTCCACCTACTCTCTCTATATATCTCTGTTCAGTTTTTCTGCCTGGCTTTATTCTGCTAAGACACTGGCCGAAACAGCTTCTTTATTAGCCAATGGTAATAAAACAGAGTCACAGCATACATAGGGGAATCCCACATCATATATGGACACCTCACCTCCCCCCAAAAATCTAGTTCTGTGGGAAGAAATCTATCTTAAATTACCATAGTGGCCACTCAAGGTTCCTGAGGTCTCACTGTAAGTCAGTTCGCAGCTCAAAAATTTCTCAGCTGGGGTATGTGTAGGGTAACTGGAGGATTCAGCAAGAGGTTCAAAGAAGTATAGAATACTGCGAATTTTCGCCAGAGGGCCCTGAGGCCATTGTTATGGAATCCCAAGACTTCTTGGGAATTATTAGATTTTTGAGCCTAATCCCTGCCATATTGAAGCAAGTGACTGATGTGCTAAGTCTGTGCCCTGCTCTGCCTCACATCCTGAGCATCACACCGTTATCCTGTGGTTAATCTCCCTCCCACTACTGGTTGGAAGGTCTGTCCTCTCTGAGACTCACACTAAGATTTAACTGCCACCCTGACTTTAGCAAAAGAGACTGAACGTTCACAAGGTGCTTAGGTCATGGGTAGATCAGACTTAAGTCTCTTTGCTTCAGCCTCCTATTGAAACAGTTGGGTGGGTCCTGGGTAACAAGCAAGAAGACTGACGACTTAGCCAGATGTTCCTGGTCTTTGCAGTGGTGGTTCTGGTTGAAGTATAATAATTGAAGCAAGACTATAGATTGACCTGATAGACAAAGGGAACACAAGGGGGCTTCTAGGGGACAGGAAAGGGGCAAGAGGGGTGATATTCTGGACAAATTAAAAACTGGCAAAGACATCAGTGTGAGGCCATCGAAGACTTGGGTTTTGCAGGAATAAATCTGGGTCATGCCGCCTGTCCAGCTGTGGTGCTGACAACGAGAAGGACGGGGGCTGACAGCGTGCGCAGTGGAAGAAGAGAGCTTTGCTGTTGACTCAGGCCTGTGACCAGCTACCAATGCAGAGACCATAATAGCTTTACATATGATAATGGATTGCTGTTACCTCCAATTTATCCCTTGTGTGATGAACATTGGAGATGGCCTGTGTTTAGAGATTAAGGGAGAACGCATAACCAAATTGATTCGGGGTTAACTGAGGGGACTATGCATGGCCCTCACTGGAGGATGCAATTATCTCCAGAATGACAGACAGGGAAGATGCTAAATGGCAGAAGGGTGAAGTTGCTGGATACTTCCTATTGTCTCAAGCCCACTGTCCCCTCTTCCTGCTTTGTGCCCTGGAGTCTAGTCTGTGTGAGTTTTAGGAATGGCTGTCCCTCCTGCCTTATAGTTGGCTTAATCAGTGAAGGGGGACCTGCAGAAGATGGGAGGGTAGGAGAAGAATGAGCTGAACATTGATTTGGCCAACATGCCAACATCCCATCTCCCCATGTTCTAGACTGCCTTGGATCCACCCTCCATGACTTCATCCATCTTTCACGAAGCCAGCCTTCTCCAAACCCTATTACTCCCTGAGTTCTAGTTGTGCTTGTCCTGGCCCTGGTTTTCCGCACTTAGGGCTTTAGAGCTTGTCTTTGTTCTGTTGATTGCCCTATACTTTATTTTGTCTTATTTTTGAGAGACAAAGTCTCAACCCACTGGCTTTAAACTCCTGGCTACAAGTGATCCTCCACCCTCAGCATACTGAGTTGCTGGAATGACACACACATCTGCAAACCTGGCCGCCCACACTCTTATGAGTAGCTCCTTTCCTCAGCCATCTAACAACCCACTTGGTGCATCCTCCCTGCGTCCTGCCAGGACCTTGCCAATACATAAACCGTTTTTGCAACCCTTCTAACAGATCCACCCCAGCTGGAGGTGCCTGGGCTGGAGATAAGGCGAATGTGGGCTGCAGCCACAAAAACCTCACTACCCTTTCTATCTGCTTCCCTTCCAGGCAGGCAAACATCTGTATAATACAATAGGAATGTCCCCAATCTGCAGCTCCCCGCTTCCCCTCTTGCCTTGTCTTGCTTTTGTGGTCTCCCCCTTCCTCATTTTTCCTCCACTACCACACCCTGTCCCCTCTCCTGCCCATTACACTTCCACCTACCTCTCTCCACTCCTGTCTTGAGCATCAAGGCTCCTTCCAGCAACCCCAAGTCTCTTCCAATTGTTCAGATGTTACTCCAGGGGTCAGGACTTCACCTTCTCGCTGTATTCCCCCATCACCTTGGTAGTGTGTGTCCACTCAACCAAAGTGTCTGACCAAAAACTATACTTTCTCTTCCTTCCACCTCTAGGTGACATGTCCTGCCGTCTACATAGTCCCAAATGCTCCACATGGGAGTTGTTCCCTCCCAACCAAACAGTCACTCACACACCCAGGACTGATGGTTTGAGAGAAACCAATGCATTACCTCCTCAGTAAATAAAATAACATTTCAGGAAGCATCCTAAAGACTCTAACGCCCTGGGCATGAATGATACCATACTAATGGCCAGCATTTATCCAAGAGTTAGGTACGTGGAGTAATCTTTTTACATAATTAAAATGTGTGATATTAGTGAATGAAAGCAGATATATTTATCTTTTATGAGCAGCACTTCCTTTTTCTAAATGTCTCACTAGGAAGCCATGTGGAAAAGACAGAAACATTCTGCTGAGTTCCTTGGGAATAAGCTGGAGTCCACAGCTCATTACAGATGTAATGTGCATCAGTGGGGTATGTATGTACATGCGGGTGTACATGTGTGTCCTGGGACAGCAAAAGCCCCAGAGTAGAGACTGAAAATTTTCTAACTACAGACTGAGAAGAAAACCCTGGAAGAGGGTCCGTTAGGAGACAAAAAGGAGTCCTATGGGCAGGATGAAGTGGAGGTGACCGAGGACAGGAAATAGTAGAAGGCCCATGCAAAGTCCAGAAGGAAATCCCAGCTGTGCTGGCTAGTTTTATGTCAGCCTGACACAGCTGGAGTCATCAGAGAGGAGGGAGTCTTAACTGAGAAAATGCCTCCCTGAGATAGGGCTGCAGACAAGCCTGTGGGCATTTTCTTAATTAGTTATTGAAGTGGGAGAGCCCACCCCATTGTGGGTGGTTCCACTCCTGGGCTGGTGGCCCTGGATTCTACAAGGAAGCAGGTTGAGCAAGCCACTAGAAGCCAGCCAGTAAGTAGCACCCCTCTAAGGCCTCTGCACCAGCTCCTGCCTTCAAAGTCTCAGCCTGTTTGAGTTCCTATCCTGACTTCCTTTGATGATGAACTGTGATGTGCAAGCATGAACCAGCCAAACCCTTTCTTCCCCAAGCTGCTCTGCTCATGGTGTTCATCACAGCAATAGTAACCCTAACTGGGACACCAGCATCCATCATTCTTAAAGAAGACCATGCTTAATAGAATAGGGATTGAAATGATTATCTAATGGCATGAAGCTTAATGCATACTTAGGGGTAACACTTATCTTAATCTTTGCTATATCTGGCTGTAATTCAGGGTTTATGAAAAGAGACATGATAAAAATTAAGGATAATAACAATAATGACTGTGGGCACTAAAGCGTATTAAGCACTTATTACGTGTCAGGTGCTGTTTATGATCCCATTTAATTCTGATAACAGCCTTTTGAGATGTGTTATAATAACCCCACTTCACAGGGAAGAAAACTGAATGGCAGTCGACTAAATGGTTACCTGCTGAAGGTCACGGAGCCCAGCGGCATTAGAGCTTGGGTTCAAGTCCAGGTGGCCTGGCTCCAGAGTCTCTGGGACTCATTCTGAACTCGTTTCCACAGGGGCTGCAGAGGTAGCTCAGTGGTCAGGAGCGCTTGCAGCTTTGCAGAGGACCTAGGTTCAGTTTCCAGAACCACGTGGCAGCTCACAAGTTTACAACTTCAGTTTCAGGGGATCCAACGCCCTTTCTGGCTTTCATGCGCACTGCATGAAGATGACTCACAGGCATGCAAGCAAACACCCAGATACACAAAATTAAAACAGCAACAAAAACAAACAACCCCCCTTAAACTAATTCACAAATAATTTTCTTTTAAAGGATTAGATATCTCTGTGTAGCACAGGCTGGCCCTGTAACTCACTATATACCACACACTGTACTTACACTTGCCATCCTTCTGGCTCAACTTCCAGAAAGCTGGGATTACAGATGTTCCCCCTCCCAGAGAAATAGTCTACTATTGCTTTTATTTATGCAGCTAGAACTAAAGAAGTAAGTCATCTGTTAGTTTTTTTCTTTTTTTCTTTTTTAAACTCAGGTCTGAAAAAAACTTAGTAGTGTCTTGCAGTGTGATATCCCAGATGACCATACTCATAGCTAAAAGGCAGGTGATCAACTGTCCTGATTTCTCTGGGACTGAAGGTTCTAGAGAACTGGAGATTTTCACCAAGAACACTGGGGATGTCCCCGAGGTCACCCTTCATGGTCAGAAAGATAATAAGTTTACCTTGGTGGATTCCTGCAAATTGATTGACTTCGTTTTGGCGACAGACAACCAGGGTAGTTTCTGCATTTTGTCTCTGGCAGCAACTCACACCGTAGTGAAGCCATACCAGGGCTCCCATTCCTTTCTCATTAAGTGGTGGCTTTCTTCCCAGGCATTCTGGGATAATTTGCTTTGTTGTTTAATGGGGGGAAGTGGGCAAGGGAATCCACAGGCTCTTTAACCACTGCAGGTGGGGGAATTCAGGCACAGCTCAGGGAGGGTATGTTCCCCAGAAGGGAAAGAAAAAAAAAACCTGAGTACCTGGGTTCTTCCTTCCTTCTAGGAGGCCAGCTTCTCTAAACTTCCACCATGATAGTCTGTCTGGGCAGGCTTGGAAGAGGAACCTCCTGCTGGGGAGAAATAGTACGGATTCCTACGCAGCATGCACCTTATGTCTGTCGCACAATGTGCACAGGAGTAGTCTTTCAATTCCTGCACTTACTTTAAAATTCAATGTCGGTTAGCCCATGCCATGGATTTCAGCATAATAATTGGGCCATTGTCCAAGTCTCTAATGTGTGGCTTCAGACAGCCTTGCCTTGGGCTGTCTTTGTCACTTGGCGTCCCGCCAGCTGCTATAATCTTTGCTTTCCCGTGAGTGACTCAGGAGATACACATCAATGCCAGTCTCCAGCGAGATGGTTCTGCCTCAGCTCTATGCACAATCTCATTTCGTGTAATGGTTCAATCATCCCGGGCAGCAGAAAGGTCCCAGTCATGGGCTCATTGCAGCTCATCAAACCGGGCAGCAAAGTGAATTGACAAGCGCTGGAGGCCACTCGTTCCTGCAGCCTCTGCTGGCACCCACTAATGATCCACAATATCTGAGCTAATGGGAAATAAGCCCCAACACAGAGGCTGCTAAATCCAAGCCACATCAGCAAAGCTGCGGGGTCAGAGAGTGAGCAGGCAGGTGGACAGCCAGTGGGAAGGATGCTCCTTTCAAATTCAGTTCTTGTTTAAAAAGTGAACAAAAGCAACAACAACAAAAAGAATCGAGAAATGAATGAACTGGGATTTAGAATCATTTGTGCAAAACTTCTATGGACATAAAAAGAAGCTATGTACCAGAACAAGGAACGCTGAGGGTTACAGCAGACTAAATCACCCCAAGTGTGATCAATGAAACAAACTCAGCCTCATTTCCTAACATCCCCACACCTCCTCAATGGGAGAAATCAGTGCCGGAATCCAACTCCTCAGGAAAAAAAAAACAAGATAGAAATATGAAACTAAGGATTATTTTCTTCCCCTATCTCTGAAGCTCCAGTACTTCAAACGAGATATAAATACGTTTAAAACCCCAGTCTTCATCTATCACAAAACTGTAAGAGTACAATTCTTCCTGGGGGTAAACTAAAGTCTGCTTGGAGGTCCCTGATGGTAATTATTTTACCATCCAAGTACAATCGTACTTCCTCGCTGTTCGGATCTGTTTGTTTCCCCCTCAACCATCAGCTGGCTTCCCCTACAAAGAGGAGTCTGGAAGGAAATTAAGTCCTTTCTGAGAACTAATAAAAGACCATCTCTCCCACAAGTGGTGTTTGGATTCTGTTTGTCATCATTTGGCTGGAAGAGACTCCAGGAAAAGGGAGGGAGATTATTATACAAGAATACATATTGTAGGGAGAAATAAGGACGTGCCTATCAATTCTGTGTTCTATTCCAGAAGCTGGGTGATACAGATCCAATATGCTTGGTGATGTTCATTTACAAGAGGAGGCAGTATGGTTCAACTGGGGGAAGCCAACACTATTGTGCTTGGTCCTGGAAGGACACTAAGGACAATTGGTGGTCATTAACTTACGATTAAAGGAATTCTGACATCACCTGCTCTGGCAGACTCTCCAATCTGAAAGCAGGCCGGGAGGAAAGGTTTCCTTTCTAAGTTATACTTAATGAACCAAGAGAAATTGTGTAACAAGTCCAAACTCAAGGAGAGTTTAAAGGATATTTCCCAATGACATACCAGATGCTCCCCAACTTCTAATGACTGAACAACCTCTTTTATTTTCTTTTTCTTTTTTTTTAACTTTACCCTAGTGTGAAAGTGATACAGTTTGGAGAAACAGTATTTTGAATTTTGAATTTGGATTTTTTCCAAATGAGCACATAGGACAACAGTCTCTGACAATGTTGGACAGAGGCAGGACAGGGGAAATGGTGCTCTAGTGTGCTGTGTTCCCTAAGCGATGGTATTCCATGGGCTAGGTGCATTAAATGTGTAATCGACACACAACACTTGAGGAGCACCTGCATTGACCTTTGAGCTTACCTGTTTCCTGCTTGCTCCTCTTTCACGAACTCTTTCCCGCTCTACCCGACTTCATGGAGGTGGCAGGATAGCTGTGAAGGGAATGAGGACGCTAGAGAAATGGGGGAGGGTGAACAGAATGGTCCCTCCTAATCTCAAATGCACGTCATTTACCCTGATAGCACAAGGGAGCTTCTGCTTCCCAAGCCAGCCTCCAGATTCTTACTGCATGAAGGGTAACCAAATCTGACCCTTTCCCCTCGATAGCCAATTGTCTGTGTTTATTCCAATAAACCTGCTCTCCTTTGCCTGTGTACTTTATCAGCAAAATTGCCTCCCTGCCATTTTCCATCATGATGCTTCCCCACCCATGATGCCAACTTAGTAGATAGTATATCAGTAGAGTCCAAACTGAGTCCCATGCCAGCCTACCCAGAGCTCTGCCATGACCAGGCAAGCTACCAGACATCAATACCCATACTCTGAGTTGCCAAATCTTTTTTTCTAAGTAGCCCTCCACGAGGCCACTTGCTACTAATGTGTTAGTAAGACCACACAGCAGGTGTTTGTCGAACATTTGACTGAAGTATCTCTTCAAGGTCCTGGGAACACAGGATACCTGATAAAGCATGGGCCATGTGAGAAGTCAGACAGATATATAATTTAATGTCAGAGGAAGTAACTGTGATAAAAGAGATGCACAGTGGAGCAAAGAGGGGGAGCTCCCCGAGGTCAAAGAAGATCTTCCAGGAGAAGACACTGAGAAAAGAACGACACGGGTGAAGCAGCCAGGCACATTACCTGGAGGGAGAGCCTTCTACATAGAGGATGTAGCATTTGCAAAGGTCGTGAGATGAGCACCCACCAGGGATCTTCCTGCCATCTCTGTCCCCAACTTGATCCCAATCTACCCCCACAATCCATTTCCCACTTTGGGCAAGGGTAATCATTGCACAACCACTGCTTCTTCAGCCAGTATCCTCATCTTTATCTTTGAATCAGAAGTTAGCATACAATGCTCTTTAAAAGTGTTCGCTTGGTGGCTGAAAGCTCTTCCAGAAGCTACGGAATTCAGAAGTTTGCTCGTTTTCTTCCTACATGCTGACCATTTTACTTTTGTTAAGTCATCTGGTGTTAACTGATCTTTGGAATATTTTCTTCTGAAGTACTAAGAGAGATTTGAACACTCATTGAGGTGTTTAATAAGTTCCTTTCTGCTCATTCTTCTTGATTCACCTTCCTTTCTGCCCTCCCTTTCCTCTCCGACTCTCCTCTTTCCTGCACACACCCCCTTTACCCTTATCCTCCTCATATCCTTCCTGGGACCCCAAGGATGCAGCTTTGGGTGAGCAGGTCCTTCTATCAGGCCTTGCTGGAGGTGGCCCCTTCTCCCCAGCATCAATGCTGTTTAGCAAATGAATAGCCATAGAGTTCACCTTCCTGGGAGGAGTCTAGCAAGTCTCAGCTTTGGGGGTTTATTGCTCTCTGCCTAGTCCCCACTTTTCTCTTTCTTCTTGCTGTTTACATAATTGAAGACAGAGCTCTGGTTAACTCGGACCCTCACTGCCGGCACAATCCACACACCCAGGCTCCACCCTGACTTGGCT
The DNA here is from genome assembly GCA_001685095.1 of Ellobius talpinus. Lineage (NCBI taxonomy): Eukaryota > Metazoa > Chordata > Mammalia > Rodentia > Cricetidae > Ellobius > Ellobius talpinus. The sequence goes on from LOJH01008782.1 coordinate 12,683, forward strand.
TCCTTACAGGAATGCATGTTTTGTTTCCACGTTACCGGATCCATCCAGAATCAGGTTCAGATGTCCTGGCAACACTATTGCATGGTATATAGAATATTTGGGTGTGTTTTAGGGGGTTCATGGGGGTGGTCATAGGGATGGATTATAACATCAAATATTTTTCTTCAGCTCTCAAAATAAATTATACCCAAGTCTCTAAATTCTGAATTCTTATGCTTCTGCCATGACTGAAAAACCTCTTCTTTCATTTTGGGTCTCTGGGGGCACACTGCAGTGACCCCCTCTTTCTAAACTTTCAAATATATGAAGAATTTTAATTGAATTCACATTTGCTTCTTCTTTTTTTTTTAGCCAAAGTAGAGTAATCCCAAAATTAAAAAACAAATCTAAAGTGATGACCGTGCTGATTTTGCTCTAATCACATTCCCAAGCAAGACCCGGTCACTTTCCATCCTGGCATAACAACCTGTGTGACCACTAAGGGCATCTAAAAAGGGCCAAGAAAATGAAAGATATGCTTGGGAGGTGCCAGGGTAAGGCCTAAGCATGCACACAGAGTATCTAATCACATGTTATTGGCCAAAACACAGGCACCTAGTGACTTCCCATCAGCCACTAGGAAGCGCAGACAGTGAAGGGAAGAAGTCTCTGCAGAGTCCCACTCCAGGGCTGACTCTTCTACCTAGATGCCTTTGTTGTTCTGAGACAGGATCCCAACAAGTGGTCCAGGATAGTCTCAAAGGTACCAAGTAAACACAATTCTCTCCCACCCTGCTCCCCTCTCTGGCCTAAGCTAAGCACTCTTTTGTTCTTTCTCTTTTTCTGAATTTTTCTGTTCTACATATGTAAGGGGAACTTCACAGTAGTTCTACCTTTTTGACTGGCTTATTTTCCTTAGCAGGTTGTCTCTAAGCTCACCCACATTGCACCAGCAGGGTGTGAAAACTTGTCACCCACTTGGGTAGCAAGTCTGGGACTTTCCTTCTCTGCTAGGACGGAAGGGACCCACTTGCTGGGCACATGCATAGCACCTCTGCTATTCTGTTGGCACTGCCCTTTGCGTGCATTTTGCCGGATTGTTTCCAGGGATGTGCAGCAGTGTTTAGGCTTCGTTTTATTTTAAGCATTCTGTCTTCCAGATGGGGGCCACAGGAGCACAGGGATTTGGCCCACACAAAATTAAACTTGAACTTTGATCTCAGATTCCTGCCCTAGGGCTTACAATCCCATCTAAGCTCTCTCTCTCTCTCTTTTTTTTTTAATTTTAAATTTTGTTTCCTTCTCAGGTAGGGTCTCATTAAGTTGCTCTGGCTGGCCTCGAATTCACGGTCAGCCTCCTCATTGCTGGGACTGCAGGCATGTATGACCACTCACGGCTCTACCTAGACATTTTGGATTGTTTTTACCTGATTTCAGAAACTACATGGTGCTGTGAGAAGAGGGAGGGGGAAGCTTTGGTCAGGATGTAAACAAAAAACAAACAAAAAAAACCAATCAACCAAACAATACACAAAACCACACAGAACCGCGAGATGGCCAGAGGATAAGGGCACTTGCCACCAAGCCTGACAACTTGAGTTTGAGTCCTGGAGCTCATGTGGAAGACAGAGAGAATCAACTCCTTCAAGTTGTCCTCAAACCTCCACATGTGTACCATGGAGTGCACACAGACACAGAGACATAGACACAGAGACAACACAGACACAGACAGACACACACGCAGGCACTCAGACACAACACACACACAGACACAGACAGACACACACGCAGGCACTCAGACACAATACACACACATACACACACTAAACAAATAAATAAATGAGAAGAGGAAGAAGCTTAATACCATTATTTTTGCTGGGTTTTTGTTGTTAATCAGCAGTAGTGACTGCCACATGCTCACTGAAAGCAGGGCATTTCAAATCTCTGATCCTAGAACTGAGTTGGCCAGGAAGCAAATCCTCACCACTGATCAGGGGTGATGCTGCAAGAGACAACTTTTCCTTACTAAAGCTGAAGTTCTAACTGGAATGTTTGTATATATAGAAAGAAGTTGAAGGAAGGGATGCAGCTGTGGTTCACAGATCTGGAATGCCATGTTCAGACAGCATGACATTTTATAGACCACTAAAGAAGAAGGATGCTCTCAGCTAACTTGGGCAGAATGCCTTATCACTGGAGAGTCTTTTAAAAATGCTATTAATAGAGCCTGTGTTGGCTTACTAGACCTGGCTACTTCTACTATGGTAAAGTGTGCACTGTAAACAACCGCTTTTAAACGTGCAGTTTGGTGGGATTAAGAACATTTGCATTATGTAGTAACGAGCACCATCCCGCGCCAGGATCTTTACTTCCTCCCAAATGGAAACTCTGTACCTATTATACTTAATTATTCTCCATCCTGCTTCCCTTTCCAGCCTCCACTAACTTCTATTTTACTCTCTCTTCCTCTACGAATTTATATACTCTAGACATTCCGAATTTATGACTGGTTTATTTCTTTTTTTTAATATTTTATTTATTTATTTTGTATACAATATTCTGTCTGTGTGCATGCCTGCAGGCCAGAAGAGGGCACCAGACCCAATTACAGATGGCTGTGAGCCACCATGTGGTTGCTGGGAATTGAACTCAGGAGCTTTGGAAGAGCCGGCAATGCTCTTAACCTCTGAGCCATCTCTCCAGCCCATGACTTGTTTATTTCACTCAGCAGGATGTCACTAACTATCTACGATCATCCATGTTGCATCAGTGGGATGCTGAAACTGTCAGCCTTGGAGAGCACAGTAGCCACCCTTGGTAGCATGTCGCAGAATCTCCTTCCTTTATAAGGCTGAATCATATTCCATTGCATGGACATACCATATTTTGCATGTGTGTGCATCTGATAAAAGACACATATTGTCTCCATCAATGTTGCTGTAAACATGGGTGTACTAATAGCTGTGGAGTTCTTGCTTTTAATTCTTTTGGGTGTAAACAATCGGGGGAATGTCCACATGGGAAGCCTGGGTTTAATATTGTGACAAACTGAGCTCTTGCTTTCTACAGTGGTTTTACTATTTTACATTCCCACCCCAATGGAGCCGACGGATAAGCATTTTAGTGTCTTCAAATCTTCATCAGGATTTCCTATTTTCCATTTACTATTTGATTTTTAGGTAACCAACCTAATTTCTTATAGTTTTCCCACATATTACTTTTCCTATATTTTATAAGTAGAAATGTAAATATAACTGATGGTTACAGGCTTTCCTGGAGGGTCTTCACACTGGGCCTGACTTCCTGATTCACATTTCCGACTCCATGTCCTGACCTCTGCTGTAGAAGCACAAAACTCACCAGCAACTCAACACCTTTAAGGAAGCCCTCAAAAGCACAGGGCAGATGCTGAAGAGACAGCTCAGTGGTTAAGAGTCCATTCTACTCTTCCAGAGGACCTGAGCTCAGATCCCTGCATTCATAACTGCAAAGCACACAACTGCCTGTAACCCCAGCTCCAGGGGATACTGTGCCCTCTTCTGGCCTCTATGGGCACCTGTATTTTTGTGCAATGCCTACACACAAAATAATAATAATAATAGTAGTAGTAGTATCAGCAGCAGCAGCAGTAGTAGTAATAATAGCAATAAATAAAAATCTTTTTTAATTAAAGAAATGACTCCTTGGTGAGCATTCTTTCTGTGGAGCCAAAGTATGGTTCCCACTAGGAAATACTGCTAAATATGCCTGGCCTATCTCCCCACCATGTCCTGGTGGCTTGTTAGCTGTCAAATTAGCTGGAAGACGTTAAAACGGTGCTTCACTGTGGTCTCTGAGATTTTTATCCAGGCAGCTGATCTCTATTCTGCACATTTTGCTACTTAAGTTTTCTGTGTCAATGTCTGCCCAGGCAATAACAATTAAACCAGGACCATTAGCCAAGAGCATAAGGTGTCACTGAAAGGCATTAATTCCAGAAAGGTTAAAGTAAGAAAAGAGTGTGCCTTCGAAATGATGGCATGTATTGATAAACCATAATAGTGATAGATCTGTGCATGGATCAGTCAATACGGAGGCTCGGCTGGAGCCCAACTCCTCATTTTGAAATTGCAATTTAGTTATTTGGTTATCAGAGACAGGATCTTCACGGGAAATCATGAGGAAGAGACATCAACTTCACAGGGTGGTGCCTTGAAATGTGTTGGGCGGATGTTATTGCAGGCCTGCTGTGAACAAGAGGCTCAGGTGCAACAAGTTCTGAGAATTGCTCTGAGCTATGAGGAGTCACATGGATACTGCTTGTGTACTGAAGACATCTGCCTGTGTGTTCCTAGAAGGAACACACATTCTGTCAATGCTTGGGGACAGGTTAACCTTTTAATTCTTTCTTGAATTCTGTTCTCAGTTTATTTGATGTAGATAGTCTTGCAAAGAAGTATGCAACTGTGATTTACACATTGAAATTGCTCTTGGAGTGTTAGAAGGGAGTTAGTGAAAATAAAGAAACACTTAGGACAATCATATAACAACAAGAGCAAGCAAACAAACAAATAAATGCAGGTTCCAAGAGAAGGGAATTTCCAAAATTCATTTAACCCAATCATTATGAGTTTATTTTAATCCACTTGCATTTTTATTACTGGAAAATACAATGTAGATAGAAATGTATAAAAACATAAATTATAACATTGTAACTACAAAGCTACTCAAATAACTGAAATTCAGTTATTACCACTTCCGGTACCTTCCTCCGTACCTACCTCTTCATCTCCAGAACTTGCTGGTAAAATCCTATTGCTGAAGACACCACATAGAACATGGGGAAATCACTGTGGTACTGACGTGGAAGCTCTCACAGTGCTGGAAGGTGCTGTGCACACGATAGAGGAGAAAGGTAGTGAAATTAGCCAGCTGTGAACCCTGGGAACTACAGTAACCACTGGCTTGAAGAGATACACTCACTGATGCAATAGCATTACAAGCACAGTGGGAGTAACCAGCCACAGTTCAGGGATCATCGTGGAAGAGGGAGTGGGAGATCGTAAGAGCCATGGGTGGTGGCTGACTACAAGGAAAAATGTCTTCTGGACACAACAGGGCAGCTGCACAAATGCACCCATAGCAGTTGTGGAGGTACAAACAAGGCCTGTGCAGACTCAGATCAGATCAGTGCCTAAGATGGGTGTCTGAGTACTTCTACTTTTCTGATGTATTTGTCTGGCTTTTGAAACTAGCTTTTTTTTTTTTTAACTTTGGCTCCAAGATAGCAAGCCAGGATGCTTATACCCACAAGAAAAGAAAGCAAGGGATGTTTCCTATGGGACTTTTAATCAGTAAGGAAACTTCTGTAGAAAGTCCCATTCCTCCATCCTTTATTTAGTGATGATACTAGCCTTTTCCTTATCCGTCTGTGGTTTTGACGTCAAAGAATTAAATTACTTAAGGTCAATTGCTGACTGAAATTATTATATGGAAAATTCTAGAAGTAAACAATTGATAAGTTATAAATGACATGTTGTTCTGAGTATCCTGGTGAATTTTCACATCGTCACAGACCATTCTGCCCATGTCAAGAATCGTCTTTTTTTGTGCAGCATATCCACACTGTATCCATTCCCCAACATTAACCAGTTAGTATCTATCTCAGTTATCAGATTAACTGTTGCAATAATGCAGCGGTGTGTTCAGATTCCCCTCATTTTACTTCATAGCAGCCCGAAGGTAAAGAATAGGACTGCTGATAGTTCGGATATGCCATAGAGTAATTTATTTAAACAAAAAGATAAGTCCTTAGTTCAGTGTGTATGGGAGGAAAGAAATCAAACGTAGTTGCTGAGACACGGAAAGAAGAGACCCATTTACACACCTTTCTCATTATCATTGTCATGATTGCTCAATGTTGTTATTAGCTATTATTGTCAATTCTTTACTGTGCCTAACTAATAAAGGATTTACCACAGCCAGACATGCATAGATCAAACAGAGTTATAAAACAAACCGCAGTACTATTTGTGTCTCAGGCAACCCTTGGAGGATTAGCTACCGTATTGAGTATTTCTGCCAGCGGCAAAGCCAGTTCTTAGGAAGGTGGATGGGATTACCATGATTGGTTTAGATCCTTCCAGGGAGGGGCTTTTTCCTCCCTTTCAGTCCCAAAGAAGCATGGTTAGCGGTGAGTCAGCCAGCAATGCCTACCATACTAGAGTACCAAGATTGTGTATCACTGACCCTGCTTGCCAGGCCAGTCTTGTCTACTGCCATGTCTCCCTCTCATTCAGTTCTTCGGCTGCACCAAATTTCCCCCATTTTTCAGATGGCTTTGTTTGGATTGTTAATTTACCTTCTTGTACCTGAAACTCTTCTTACACCGGGCCTCCCATTCTGTCCCTAGTACATGTGCCTTCCTCTTCCCCTAGCTCTGTCTCCTTCACATGGTTAACATGTGGTGCATAGATTTTGGCCTGCAGTTTAAAGGTATGGGAACAATGAAAAGTTGGCAGCATCCTGAGGCTGGAGGTATTTGAAATTTCTAACCCTGGCTTAGGTTGTCCTTGACTGTCCCCTCCCAGATTGGACTGCATTTTTTTCTGTATGTTCACAAAGCAACACTAACCACACATTTTCTTGTCAGATCCCCCACCACTTAGATTATAAAGTCCTTGAGGCATGAGCTTGTCTATCTTGTTCCCACATCTGTCCTTATCACCTAACACGGCCTGACATACAGGCGCTGAGGCTGAGTTAGGGAGAAGAGGCTTGTTAACATTTCATTCAGTTTAGAAGTTTGCTTTGTTTTGCTGCTTGCCTTAGCTGATTTAGCAGTTATTTTTATATGTGTGAAAGCGATGGCTCCATCTGCAGTTAGAATGCATGTACATGCATCTGTGGACCTGTGTAAATCAGATGTACTCCCCAAGACAGTGGCTGTCCACAATCAGAACTGGGAGTCGCAAATCAACCAAAAAAAAGCACACAACGGTTTGGAAGTTTTGTTTCTGTACTAGTTACTTCTCACTGTAGTAACAAACGATATGATAAAAGCAACTTAAGAGAGGAGATGTTGATGTGAAGGGAGGTGGCCTGTCATGATGAGAGAGCATGGCTGTGGGCAACAGGAGAACGAGGGCGCTGCTTGCTCACTTCTCAGCCGACCTGGAAGCAGCGAGCTTACAGAAAGATCACTTATGCTACGAAACCTCAATGCCCTCCCCGTACCAGCCAGCTTTGCTCAGTGAGACTCGTTTAAGGATCTATAGCTTGCACTGTGGTTTGAATGAGAAATGTTCCCCCATAGGCTCATATAGTTAAACACTTGCTCCCCAGCTGGTGGCACTGTTAGGGAAAGGTATGGAATCCTTAGGAGGTGGAGCCTGGCTGGAAGAATGCAATACTGCAGGTGGGCTTTGGGATTTTAGAGCCCTGTTCCTGCTTGCTTCCTGACCACTGGGTAGCTTCACACTCCTGCTGCCAAGCAAAGTTCTCTACTGTGATACATTGTATCCCCTCTGTAGAAGCAAACCAAAATAAATTCTCCCCACAACTTGTTTTATGCCAGGGTGTTCCATCACAGCAATAGAAAACAAACTAACAGGCTTCCCAAAACAGCATCACCGGCTGGGGCCCAAGGATTCAAACAAAAGTGCTCATGGGGACAGTTCATATTAAAAGTCACAAGTGTTTATTTTTGGTTTTATTTTCAGTTACTGAGTGTAGTTGGTAGTTTTTTACTGTTTACTCTGCTCTTTGGGGGCCGGTCACCCAGCTCCCAAATAAATCACACAGAGGTTTATTCTTTTTTATGAATGCCCAGCCTTAACTTGGCTTATTTCTTGTCAGCTTTTATTAACTTAAAATATCCCATATACCTTTTGCCTCTGGACCTTTATCTTTCTCCTATATACTTTACTTCTTACTCTGTGGCTGACTGTGTTGCTGGGTGGCCAACCCCTGGTGTCCTCTCTCCTTTTCTTGCTTTTCCATTTTCTTCCCAGATTTCTCTTCCATTTACTCTCTCTTCATGCGGTCCCTGCCCATCCTTTTTCTTGTCTTGCTATTGGCCATTCAGCTCTTTATTAGACCAATCAGGTGTTTCAGACAGGCAAAGTAACACAGCTTCACAGAGTTACACAAATGCAACATGAACGAATGCAACACATATTTGCATCATTAAACAAATGGTCCACAGCATAAACAAATGTAACATATCTTAAAATAATATTCCACAACAACTGAGTGCAATAGCTGGCATTTACACATCTATAACGGTAGAGGTTGCTATTTTCCTTACTGTAGGGAAGCAAGGGAAACTGTCTTTATGGTGGATGTAGGTTTCTCTGCTCTGCTGAATTAAACAGACGTTCATGAATTCCCTCCTCCCCAAAGCATAATTTCTTAAAAGGTAAAATGTGGATTGTTTGGCCTTTCTTTTTACTCATATAAAACAAAGAAAATTTATGAAGATTAGATTCATCACACCTTACAGGAAAGACAATCCATAAGGGGGTCGATCTCTGTACATTAGGGAACCAAATAATGATAGATTGGGAGGGACTTAAGAGGCTGTCATTCCACTGTGAGAGTTAAGAATGCAAAATCTGGAGCAGAGTCCCCCTGTGGTTCACAAGGACAATCTTAAGGCCTGAGTGTGTTTTACATGGACCCAAACAAGATACTGTTGTGTACTTTATTACCTCCCTGGTTAACATCTATGGGCCAGATATGGTGTAGGTCTCCTGCTAGAAATGGACTGACAGACGCACCCTGGAATATTAAAGGGCTCAGAGTGCTGGTGCTGTGTTTAAACTCCAGCAAATAACTTCTAAACGTCTGTACTGGGGAGCATTTAATTAACACAGTATTGTGCAATTTGTCAAGAGGTTACATCTTATGTTGTACTCTTAACACAAACAATAAGACACGGTAAAAATCATAAACAAACTTTGTAACAAATGTTCTTTTTTTGCAAAATCTTAAAATTAGATTTTTTAACCCAACAATTCTATGCCTAGGCTTATACCTCAAAAGGAAATGCAAACACACTTACATACAAAAATATGTGCATGAATGATCACAGCAGCATTATCCATAACCCACAGGACCATCACATGGTAAGTGGTTAGACTACTGTACACCCACTGTGGATATAATACTAATTATATATTAAATAATATCAATAATATTACCCAGTATAATATTATTAGAAAAAAGAGAAGTATTAGCACATGTGCCAATGCATGTGAACCCTGAATACAGGAAAGATGATATAGATGATTCTACATAAGCAATATAGAGTAGGAAAACAGGCAATCTGTTAATCACAGTTGCCTATGACGACAGGAGGAATGGGAGCATGGGCTGTTTAGAAATAAGATTTTGAGGATCTTTCTATATGTTTGGAGTCCCCTTTTAAGGAGCTAAGTGTAACAAATGTTCTTTTAAAAAGCTTTAGTGGGATCTGAAAAAGTGTTTAAGTCCATAGCCCAGTGTTCAAACTGCCTATAAATCTAGCTCTAGGGGAATCCACTGCCCCCTTCTGACCTCTGCAGGTACCTGCACACACACACACTCACACACAAAGAAAATAAATCTTTAAAAATATTTCTTAAGAAGTGTTTTTGACTGGGTAACATGGCTAATTTCCACTTCTCTACTGGTTTATGTTAGTGCATGGCAGGCTCAGAGGTGTTCTCTTTATTCTGACATTTTAAGTATACAGAGGCTTAAAATGAGTAATTTATAACTATGTTATAATTCCAAAAGGGTATTATACTTAAAAGCATGCCACGTGGTTGGGGTGGAGCTGTGGTGATTCCTTCACATGTGGAGTTGAGAGACATATGATCTAGAAAGGCTTCTGATCTTGGCAAGTAGTGGAGCCATTGTGGCTTAATTTCCCAGTGACTAGCACAAGATGAATCTTCCCACTTCACTTGCTTACGGAAAGTTAAAGAGGACACAGCAAGAACATGCCCAGATTCCTGTATCTGACGGAGTAGAATCACATAGGAGAGAAAACAGGGAATAGTCTAGCCCTCATTGCCACAGGAAGGACTTTCTGAACAGAACACTTATAGTACAGGCACTAAGAACAACAATTAATAAATGGAACCGCATGAAGCTGAAAAGCTTCTGTTTGACAAATGATACCATCATTCAGGCAAAATGGCAATCTACAGGATGGTAAAAAAAAAAAAAGATCTCTTCTAATTATACATCTGACAGAGGATCGGTACTTTCTCATCAGAGAAGAGCCTTTCTTTAGTAAGTGGAAGCTAACACAGAGACCCACAAATAAACAATGCAGAGAGAGAGAGAGAGAGAGAGAGAGAGAGAGAGAGAGAGAGAGAGAG
>LOJH01008783.1:0-23546 GCA_001685095.1 Ellobius talpinus
GCCTATACTTCCTGCATGGCCAATCAGCGTTTATTTAAAACATGATTGACAGAAGACAAGCAATTCTCCTGTACCAGGCCACCCAAGAGAATTGGTATCCATTAAACCTGAGCTTCTTCTATTTGGTTTGATTTGGTCTGATTTCGATTATTGCATCAGTGGAGAGATTTATCGGGCCACTAAAACTTTTCATCTGGAGGTCCCACCAAGGGGGTTGTTTTTACCACTGGTGTAGGGTTACATGTTGGGAATACACCCTTGTCCCCCACACCTGCTCTCTGTATGGCTAAGATTGGCTTTGTCTGGGTAAATTCTGAGTTCCAAGTCATTGTCAGGCAGATTTTAAAGGAGCTATTGTGGATGTGCTCCAAGAGTGAGGGCAGACACAAGCTATTCTTGTCTCTGTCACAAGCTATTCTTGGAAATAATTGATCTAGAAGACAAATTATATTAGAATTCATTCCCATTATATTACAGTGGAATGACAGAGAAAGGCCTTTTACTAGTAAGACTTAAAATAAAAGAGTAAGAGAGGTATGCTTGAAATAACTGAAAAGACAAGGCTTTGTAAAGATCCGAAGAATAGCCAGCTAGAAATACACTGAAATAACTGAAACATGAGAAAAATAATGAATTCATTGGATGAGCCAGGCAGCAGAATTGAAATGAGGGAGGAAGGCCAGTTTGGAAACAAAGTGTGAGAAAGAAGTCTTCTAAACCTTTGGAATAGCACCTGAATCCCTAACATTTGTTTCACTGGATCTCCGTAAAGCAAGAAGCGGGGCTGAGAACACATAATATTCGAATCTATGTTGTACACATGCATGCAGACGGGGGACTGGCCCCGATATCCCGTCTTCAGAGATGGTTTACCACCAGTTACCCTTTGCTCTGGTGTTCACATGATTATCACTTGTCATTTAAGAGTGCAGAGAGAACCAGGTCAAATGACCCCCCTTTCCACGAAGAATGCTAGTCATCTCTCTGCAGGTGACAGTTAGTTACAGCGACCATGACTCCACATTTGAGACTGTGAATGGAAAGGGAAGTCAAGAGGGAAGCACAGAAAGCTGAGAGCCTCCACTCCCCAGGGCTGATGCTTTCTCGGGCAGCCCACCCACCTCTCAGTTGCTGAGTGAAGTGTTCACATGCCTCGGAGCTTCTGCACACCTCAAAGTCACCCTCTGGCTTCGGGTGCTTTAGTAATACAGCTTTAAGTTCTGGGTTGGAAGATACTGTATTTCTAGCTCTGAAGGCTAGAAATGAACTTGGCTGCTTCTGCACAGAACATCTGATCCTTGCTGCATTCTCCCCAGTCTACACCCCTTTTCGTCTTTCTGATGTTGTGTCCTTATGTCCAGTGTAGACAACCATGCTGAACAGACTCTCCAGGAAAACAGAAAGGCAAGTGGCCAGCTAGTCCTAAATTTACATTCAAGCTGGAACCTCACCAGTAAGACCAGAAACATGAAACATTAAATTTGAACAATATTGGACATATCATGGGTGTAAATAAAGGCGAAAGCACCAAGTCAGGCCTTCCGGTGGCTTTGGGTGAGAACAGAACAATGGGTAGTCTCTGAGTGAGTCTGATGTTTTCCTGCTCTTCTGACTTCCTTGCCATTTTGTTGGAAAAAAAATCCATTGTGTTTAGCATGTTTGAAGTAGCCTCTAGACTTTTAACATCCAATTATTTTTGTTTTAGTAATTGCTCCTTAATTTTATGAACATCTAAGTCTACTTTCTCCTCTTCCTTTGTTCTGAACATTTCTGCTAGCCGAGAATATCTAGACAAAAGAGAAGAGCAAAGACAAGCAAGAGAAGAAAGGTGCGTACACGTTTTCTTCACTTTGTAATGAGGTGTCACGTGACTTTGCACTGTTACCCCAGCATGCAGAGCCCTCTGAGATGCATTAACCTCATCTTATTGTACGGCTGGTACTTGCAAACACCTGTCCTCCTCACTTTATATGCTGAGAAAACTGGATTTGTAGTAGATATGGCAACTGACAGTAATCAAAGATGGAAAGAGGCCTAGAGCAGCCATCATGGCAAATTTTTTTGCTCTAAAACCCTTCTCAAAATGAGCATATTTCATCTCCATCTTGACATATAATAACTACAGTCATGTGTAGATGTATTCTGAAAACTCCATTGCTGGATGCCTTTTGTCCTTGTCTGAATATCTTCTTGAGCACTAGTAAACAAAGATGGCAGTGCCAAACTAGGCACTAACTGCTCACGGACTCTCATTCCATAAGTAATCCACAACTGACCAAACACCATGATGCCTCTATTAATCACACTGGAGACCCCTGAGCCTGGCTTAGGCATTCTTGCTATGTACTTCCTGGTCACTTGGTCCATATTCATTTAATAATTGAGCACATGTGTCATGCCAGATATTGTCCCCAATGTGCAGAATACCCTTGAATTTTATAACTGATCACTTCACTTCCTCCTGAAATACTCTCCATCCTACATGGCAGGAACCATTACCAATAGGTCCTGAAGTATTTGGTACTCACAGTGGGCACTTAGGAATAAAGTATAGAATGAATGAATAAATGACACCCTGCAGGAGGGCTCAGAGGTTAATGGCACTTGCCTGACGAACTGAGTTTGATCTCTGGGACACATATGATGGAGAGAACCAACTTCTGCACTCTGCAAGTTTTCCTTTGACCCCCCCCATATGCATATGCATTTAATGCACCAGAGAGAGAGAGAGAGAGAGAGAGAGAGAGAGAGAGAGAGAGAGAAGGGAAGGGGAGAGGAGAGAGAGGACAATGTAATTTAAAAAAATAACAAACTAGCAGCTTTATTTAAAAACTTCAGGCTGCAGACTTAGTCCATTTTATTTTTTATGTGTATGGGTGTTTTGGCTGCATGAATATCTGTGCACCATATGCATGCCTGGTGCCCTTGGAGGCTAGAAAAGGATGTCATATCCCCTGAGACTATAGTTACAAACTATTGTGAGCTGCCACGTAGGGCTTGAGGATAGAATATTGGTCTTTTGGAAGAGCAGCCAGTGCTCTTCACTGCTGAATCATCTCCTCCACAGCTTCAATTCATTAATTTAACTCCATTTGAAACTGTCAAGTTCACATATTAAGTGTGTGATAACTTGAGATAAACAAGGGACACTGGTCATGGAAGTCGGCAGGCCAGTTTTTACCCCTTGCCTCCCTACAGCCTGCAGTTACTAACTCTATCACCAGATGGCGATATAGTATGTGGAGAGGGATAGGCTCAGTTTATGCTTTTTGTACTGGCGCCTAGTGGGAGCCTCACCATTTCTGGGCTGTGCCAATGGGATGTGGAACTGCGCTGTTTTAGACACCACCCGCTAAATAGATCAAGACAGTCTGAGTCAGGCAACAGCGGAGACTGGCTGTGCTCAATTAAAAAATTAGATGCTTAAGTCAGCCTCATGAATAAAACATTGCTTTATTTCCTACATTCTATTAGATTACTGTCATCCTAATCACCAGTTGTGGCCAGTAAAACTGGAGCGAAAGGTGCTGGAGACAAAGCAAGAAACTTCTCTTTGTCTGCTGAGCTTCAGAGAAAGAGGAGCCATACCTTCCTCCCTTACTGAAGGATTCTTGACTTTTTGCCCGGGGTTAGAGAATTTTGATTTTTTTGTTTGTTTGTTTGTTTGTTTAGTTTTCTTGGGGAGAGTCTGTACTTTGGAGCTTCTGACAGATAGACTCTCAGGTTATGTCCACACAGGCAAGGAAGGCTTGGTGGCTTCTTCTGGGAATGTCAAGCTACGTCCACACAAGCAAAACTCCCTGGCTCCTACAGGGAGTGTCCAGTGTGTAGTCAAGAGTCAAGGTCAGAACTGGGCTCAGGCCGACTTCACAGAGCTCTCTGGCTATTCCCCATTCAGGCTTTTGCTTATTCCTGGCATGCTCGCTATTTAATTATTTATTTGTGTAAGAAAACAAACTATTTTTATTTCACATACCAATCCCGGTTCCCACTCCTTCCCCTCCTCCTATTCCCTCCACTCAACCCCCCCATCCACTCCTCAGAGAGGGTAAGGCACATTGCTTTGAGGAAGGTCCAAGGCCCTCTCTACTATATCTAGACTGAGCAAGGTATCCATCCAAGGAGAACAGGTTCCCTAAAAGCCAGTACAAGCAGTAGGGATAAGTCCTGTGCCACTACCAGTGACCCCGCAGTCGGCACCAGCTTGTCACCACCTCTCCCACTCCTGCTCTGCCCTTGATCTCCTCTTCTCTTCTCCCCGAATGCCCCTCTACACAGCAGGTGGTCACCTTATCAGGTACAAGAGCAGGCTCTCTATGGCTGTACTGTAGCCCTCCCCCACATCCTATCTCTCAGTTTACACAGGGTTCAGTAAACAGAGCCAGGCATATCCCCAAAGTCTGAGCCAGCCCTTTTCTTGTTTTGATTTGAGTAATCTGAGGAAACAAGGGGGTCCCAGGAAAAAAGTAGAATGGAAGACTGGGGGTGCATGCATGACGACGATAGTCTAGGAACCATGAGAAGGGACATTGCGCACTGATGGAGGCCCAGAGATGTCGGAAGGCTTGAACTCAATGGGAGGGAGACCTGGGTAGGAGGACAGTAGGGAAAGTCATGGTGAGTAGGACTGGCTCATCAGGGTGTGTGTGTGTCTCAGTGAAGAGACTAAGCAAAAATTCTGGGCTGGTCCTGCCCTGGTGTACCTTCTGGGTGTCAGAGCTCATTCCAAACGTTTATTTACCTCTCCCAGTGTACTGTGAGCTGCAAAAGGGTGGGATATTTTTCTTGTTTGTTATTAATTCCTTAATACATACTACAATCCTGAGCACATAACAGACATATTGAACAAACGTTCACTAGACAAATGAAAAGAAGATCGCATAAACAAAGGAGAGAGGCATAGAGCGGGGGTTGATGGAGGAGCAGAGGTAAGCGGTTGAGTCGTGGGCCTGAGCTCCACAAACATAGGTAGTGCTTTTTGTTACAGCCTCATTGCAGTCGTATGGTTGGTGTTGCTTCACAAGGCATTAGGGAAATGTCATCATAAGGGACAGTCACCTTATGAGCTGGTGACTCTCAAGAGTTGATATGTTCGAGCCCTTGAGTGCATGACTTTAAGAGTCACTGTGTATGCAAAGGTCATGCTCTAGGTCTAGCTTCTTGCCCGGGATGCTGGAAGTTCCTGTGTATCACGGGGATGGTCAAGCCATGACATTCCTCACTGTGAGCTGTGACTTTGGTGTGGACCAGCCTGCCACCCTTATCTCTCCAGTCCTTGCGGCCCAACACTGCTGCTGCTCTTCCAGGAGAGTAAATGCTCCCGATCCGCATGGGCACAGGGCAGTGGGGCAGCCCTGTTAAACTAAACCCGCGTGAGCTGGGGCTGCAAAGGCGACTCCGTGCTTTAGAGCAATTGTTGCTTTCACAGAGGACACAGGTTTGGTTCCCAGCATCCACGTGGTGACTCACGACCATCTGTAACACCAGTTCCAGGGGATCTGACTTCCGTCTTCTGACCTCCCCAGACACCAGGAACACGTGTGGTAGGCACATGCGTACTCATATAGGCAAACAGAGTGTGTATGTCTACCACATACACCTATCAAATACTTGACCACTTCAGGCATTTAAATGTATGGACCAGTAACGTGAAGCATAGTCTCACAGTCATACAACCGTAAGTCTTGTGTAAACTGAAGCTGTACCCCTGCTGACCAGCGCTGTTCTCCCCAGCCCTGCTCTCGTTACCATAGAAATAAATATCCTCATTCCTTGGGGGCAATTCTAGTTAAGGCTTTTGGCTCGTCCTCTGTCCCACACATCTTTGGCGATGGCCTTTATACACCTATGCACACTCAGGAGTAGTGTTTGTGAATGTCTAACAATCTCTTGGAAGAGCAGCCATTTGGATTCTTGCCAGAAGCTGATCTGAACCCATTGATCTGAACCAGGCTGCCCACAGAATATGGTGTGGAGGACCAAGACTATGAATAGACCAGATAAAAGGCCAGAATGGGTTGGTAGGATCATGTGAGACAAGATGTGGCTATCTAGGGAGGCACTGTTTTCATTTCGTTTTGTTTTTAGTGGTTGAGTTGGCCTCCTGGCTCGAAACCTTTCGTGTGAGAATGAGATTCCTGGGATGCTGACTTTTCTGCTCTGGGGTTCACATCTCCTGGACTACCACCATTAGCAGGGCAGACAGAGTAGAGCCTTTCTGAGGACATCTCTGTCGTCTCTCTCTCTCTCTCTCTCTCTGAGCAGCACTCTGCACCAAGTTTTGGGTGTTAGCATGTGCATCCCATCACTGCTCCTCCCAGGAAAGGAGACCCACTGGCCAGTGAGATGGGGCCTCCTGACTGCAGGTGGGCCTCTGTAGGTCAGGGCTCCTCAGCAGCTTTCTCTGTGCACGCTTTGCCGGCTTCTCATCAGTGGACACAGAAAGGCACCAACAGAAAGAACCAAGGAGGCTGCGCTCCCTGCCCTCCCAAATCACATTATCTGCTTGTTGAAAACAGGCGCACACATGGGAAGAGCTGACTAAATATGTAACATGCCATCTGCGCTGAATGGGCTACATATCCGACATGAGTTCAGAGGCAGGACTGAGATTGCTTGCAGCTGTGCTGGTCCGAGCTAGCTCCGCAGAGGAAGAAGTACATGCTGGCATAGCCTGAAGGGCAGTCTGCCTTTGTGGGGGAGCAGAGGGGTGAAGGAGACAGAGGAGGCCACACACTCCTGAAGGGTGAGACTAGAAGTGCACGCTCCTGTGTGTGCACACATGTGCTTGTGGGCAGGTCAGAGGTCAACCTCAAATGTTCATTGGGTGTTGTCTGTGTTGCTTTTGAAGATAGTGCCTCTGAGTGGCCTGAGCTGCCCCCGTATGCTGGGTTGACTGGTCAGTAAGCCTTGGAGATTGCTTGTCTGTCATTTCCCAGTATGAAAATTATAAGAACAGGGCACCATATCTGGCTTTTATATGTGAATCCCAGGATCAAACTCAGGTCTTTATATGTGCAAGGTACACATTTGACCAACTGAGGTTCTCCCCCCCCCACACACAAACCCTGCCCCCTAGCTGCAGTCTCGTGCTTCTTAATTAAATTACTTTAAAGACTTTAACTATGCTCTCTGCCTTTGTCATGCTGGTGAATGCGGAGTGTCAAGTCCAGGGTCCCTGGTGACTGCTGGAGGTGGCCTTTGTGAGGTGCCCTAAGGCATAGGCATGGAGTGACGCTGCCCACTGGGGAAGATAGAGACCCGCCCCAGCCTAACTCACGCATGATTTCTGTGTGGACATCTGGAGAAGCACACATTGCAGAGTTATTTTGGTCTGATCTATAAAGTGCACTATGAGGAAGATGATTGGTAGCTGTTCTTAATAAACAGTGGGTTCTGCCTGCCTGCAATGCAAAACAGATGTATCTTTGTTCTTTTAAACTGACTTTGATGCATAAACTGTATGTGACGTCAGGTCCAAGCTATTGGATGTCTGAGTCCTGCTCAGAAATATTTTAGAATATAAAAAAGTTTCCATGGGCTAATGCTGAGAGAACAAAGTGAATTCCAGTTGCGTTGCTGTGAGCGTTGAAGCAGGTTCAGGAATTCCAAGAGGCCTCTGTCCAAGCAGCCCCCTTTTGGTATTTGGGGGCACTGTTTCTCTCTACCACACCAAGAAACCCTCCCACTTCACAGCTGTGAACTCCACGGGGGTTCACTTCTTAGCTGTCACTGCCAGAGCCTTTGGTGGATCATTATTTGCTAGTTTATTGTTGTTGTTATTATTTGTGTCAGTGAAAGGGGAATGGAGATTCTTCAGCAGTGAACCGGGATCCGGTTTTGTGTGATGTGGCCACTTGTCCTCCCTTCCTTGCCTATGAGTGATGCAGGCTTTTTAGTCGCTAGCATTTTGGCTTTGCTGTGTGCTTTTGGCAGACTGATCCTCCAGTCAGCCCTGCCCTCTGCTCCATGCATCAGGAAACCAGCTCACTCTGCAGGTGTTTCGTCCATAAACAAGCATCAGCCACAGGCTCCTCTTTCTTTTTACGGAAACCCTTTGGAATTTAACTTTCAGATACAAATACTTGGAGCAGTTGGCAGCCAAGACGCAGGAGAAGGAGCTGAGAAGCCGGAGCGTGAGCGGGGGCAGAGCTGGCCTCTCCTTGGACCTGGGCTTGCCAGCAGCCCCTGCCGTATCTTCCCCATCAAGCCAGAGCCCTTCATCTGCTGACTCACAAGAGGCTCTCACGGTGCCCACCTCCCCACCCACTCTTCAGTACCCCCAAGGTGAGTGCTGGGAGAGCGGTGGGAAACGTGACCATTACCATCAAACAGGCTCCCTCAGGAGTCCAGCATGCAAGCGAACATGAAGATAACAGGACAGGTGAGTTTCAGAGTGCCTGCAGCCTGTGCTGCCACTGACATACTAGAGGTTGCCAGAGCAACTTAGATGAAAGCAAACTCATTGATAGAAGTCACCTACCTGTGGTCATTAAAAGATAAAAATATACAAAATTAGACTGATATTGACAATCCTTAATATCAGGCATTTAATACTTGATTTGGATGTAAGTAGCTTTGCCCTGAAAGGTGACAACTTTGGAATCCTCTTATCCTAAGAATTTTTAAATTTATGGGAATAAAATAAATGAAAGCAAACAAAAAGTTAGAACATAGTGATAATAGATGATAACTACTAGAAAAGAAAAACAATGAAGTTTGCTGATATGTATCGTGTGTGTGTGTGTGTGTGTGTGTGTGTGTGTCCACAAGCTTGTGTGTACACAGGCAGGTTTTCCCTGGAGAAATTTTGTTAGCAATATCATTCACTGCAGCCTTGAACCACAGCTGCCTTCCTGCCTGCTCTGTGCATTGCACTGGGGGACTTTCTCTTTCATGTTAATACAAAGCACAGCTGCCGGAGCAGGCGCTTGTATTCACAGCACCACGCCAGCTCTTTGAGTTTCACGGAGTGCTGTGGCTTACTGCCTGATGTAGATAGAGCCAACTGAAGGCAGCTGAGACACAGAGCTTTCAACTCTGGGAGGGTTTTCTGTCACTCGCAGCTTCCTCCAGGCAAGGCAGGACTCCATGACCTCAACAGTACTGGGTGCTATGGAAAGATTGTCTATCCAACTTTCTGCCGGCTCGCCTAGACTCGGGGTCCATTGGGCAGGAGCAGGCTACTGTCCTCCAGACTTTGCAGTGTGTCTAGTTACTCCTGGTTCCTGACCCCATGGAGGATTGTCCCAGGCAGATGGCTCAGTCACAGATGAGTAATTTCAGGCTGAAAATTCCAAGCCTGAGTCCGAGAAGGCAGCCTTTCTGTGGCAACTATAAGCTTTCCAAACACTGCCTTAAGGTTATTGTCTTCTCTGTGTTTGGCATTTCCACAGGCAGTGTAAAAATTTGCCTCTAGCAAAGTTGTGGTTTAGTGCTTAATCTGGGAATTTTATACTCTAACATGTACCTCCAGCTGTTTAGAAAAATGTTGGTCTAAATGTGAAATAGAGGACAGTCCTAAGCAGAGAGGGTATTGGCGGTACCTATAAAATCTTGTTTGTCCTCAGAGTTTTTAACCATTCAATGTTTGCTGCAGAAGACAGTTCCTCAAGGATTATGTCTAATTAGAGTCGTGCCTGAGGCAATCCCATCTAAGAAAAAAACTATATTTTAAGCTCCCAGAAGATCACAGAAAATAAAATACACACATATATATTAGACACATATGTATAAATATATGTGTATACATATATATTTGCTATATTAGTCATATATATTAATCAGCATGAACTTTTTCCAGTAAGCTTTCAGAGAGATAAATAGCAAATGTCATTGCTGCCTCCAGTGAAAGGATTAGTAGAGACAGAGAGGATGTTTGACTGAAAATCACATTGGTGAGGTTTCTATGTGAAACACGATACAAGGCTGGAATTCACACACCTGGACATCAATAAAACAACCTCTGTGGTATCGTTTGAATTCCCTTGGGGAGACCAGTGGATCTTTCAAGACACAGGTGGCTGGCTCTCCTGTGTTAACTGTAGTCTGAATGAGCAGGACCACCACCTGTTCTGACTTCCTTGTCCTCATGTGTAGTTGAGTTTTGTATTGGAGATGAGGGTCTGGGGAGACGACTCTGTCAGGAAAGTGTTTGCTGTGCAAATACAAGGGAGCTGAGTTGGGATCAGGTAAGTCAGATGTAATGGTTGCACCCATATTTCCAGCGTGGGGGCAGGGAGTGGGGAAAGACAGAGGAGTCCTTGGAGCCTGCTAGTCAGGCAGCCCAGCCAAACGGTAAGCCCCATGTTTAGTGGGAGATCCTGCTTCAAAAATTAAGATGGAAAAGTGATTAAAGCAGACACCTACCACCCACCCCCGCACACATATTTACATACAAACACCCAAACACTACACATGATTACACATAAATCAAGAATGATAATGATCTAAAAAGAATTCCCTAAAAGGAAGATCAAGAACTGCTGGGAGTTCCTGCCGATTTGGAGTATTGGTTTTTTTGTTTGTTTGTTTGTTTGACAGAGCTACAAAGCTGAGGTGACACGGTTTAGCCCTTCTCCTTTGTTGTTGTTCTTTAAAACACCCCCACAGCCTCTGACCACTAGCCTCTTCTTTCTATCAGGTCTCATTTTCAATTTTTCCAAGTAACTCTTTTCTTACCCCTAATGTTTGCAATAGTCCAACATCTGGAGGAAGAATAACACATATAACCACACATCCAGATGTTTGTCCTGCACCAAACACCTGGCACTGTTGTGTTCCCCATGTGCCAAGGGTTGGCGTGCTTTTTCATTCTTGGTCATTTCTGGAGCATATGACCACAGTGCATTTCATGGTTCTCTCATACCCTGATCCTTCCTTCCCAGGCTCCTGTTGAATATTTGGTCATGTGTTTGGGTAGCATGGCATCATCTGTAGTGTCCTGAGGATAACTGCAAGGGAAGATTCATGGGACTGTTATGGGCTATGCCAGGGCTGGGAGAAGGGTCTGTGGGTAGAGCTGCATCCCAGCATTTGAGGAGTCACAGTGGCACATGCCGTGTGTTGTGCTTGTATTTTATGCCATGCCATCCCTTTGCCTACCCTCTTCCCAGTGTTTGCACAAAGCTAGCATTTCAGAGTCATATTGATAAGAAAAGGAAAAGCTAATATGTGTTCCTAACCTATGTATGTCTCAAGACAATCGGTCACTGTGTGGCTGCTTTTTGCTATGTTTGGTTTCAGCATTTTGAAACAGGGTCTCATGTGTTGGCAGTAGCCTTCAAGCCTCCCTACCTAGCAGATTATGGCTTTGAATTCCTGATCTTTCCAAGTTCACCTCAAGAATCTGTGACATTAATGGGCAATCCAGCTTACAATTATTTACTCAAACTCCGGAGGACTTTTAAAAGCATAAGAGCCAGGCTCTGTGGCACAGACCTGTAATTCTAAGTAAGCATAAGTAAAGGTAGAGGCAAGAATATTAAGAGTTCAAAACTAGTCTTGGCAATATACCATGATCAAGAGCTACATAAGGCAGGCCCTGTCTCAAAAACACAAAGCAAGAGAGATATGAAAACATTGGAATTCCTTTTCATTCTCCTCACAAAATACACTTGAGAAGGGAAGACCCAAAGGCTAAACACTCCTGGCATCGTGAACCATCTAGCAAGCCCTCCAAATCTATCTCAGCTAAGTATGCTGTAACTTTCGTATAAGCGATGCCACTGGCCCCCACCATCAAGACAGTGTGTGCTGGAATTGTTTTCACATCTGGTCCTTTTGCAGCTCACAGCAGATGTGTGTCCCTAACTGCCTAGTCTTGGTTGTCATGGTGGGTATTTTTCCTTTTGTGTCAAGCTAGCAGACCAAGTGAGGCGCTGACATCCGCATGTGCTCTTCCTCACACTGTGCTCGCTGTAGGTAGTGCAAGAAGCCCCAGCGGTCAGTGAGCATGGCAAAGCATCTCTTGCCAGCCATTGCTTTGGTAGGCTGGCATTGTGCTGAGACCTGAGGGCTTGATAAGTTTGTTTCCTATTATGCTGAAACCCACAGATGACTCTGGCATCAAGGCTATTTTCACTGATCAAAGTGAAGGGTTCCAGTTAAGATAACATTCTTTGATATGATTTGCTTTTAATTTTTCGAAGAATTAAAAGGAATAATGTGCATGCTCCTGAGTAAGAAGTCAGTATAGTCAAGTGTGGTGCTTAAACTCAGTTGTCAACTTGATAGCATCTAGAATCATCCGTGGGACAAGCCTCTCCGCATAACTGTGAGGGGTCTGAATTAGACCAATTTTAGTTACTGTGGGAAGACCCAGTCTCTGTGGGTGGCACTCTTCCACAGCCTGTGGTCCAGGACGCAATAAAAGAGAAACAGAAACTGGGCCCACCTGCTCATTTCCCTCTGTGATCTGACTGGATGCAATGTGTGGGCAGCTGCCTCAGGCCCCGCCCTCTGACTTCGCTAACACAGTGGACTGCACTCTTGAACTGTGGGCCAAAATAAGATGCTGTGTCAGACATTTTGTCAGAGCAATGAGACAAGTAACTGTCACACAAAGTATTATCACCAAATGAGTCTTAGCCAGGGGATTCATCT
Organism: Ellobius talpinus; assembly: GCA_001685095.1. NCBI lineage: Eukaryota > Metazoa > Chordata > Mammalia > Rodentia > Cricetidae > Ellobius > Ellobius talpinus. The sequence goes on from LOJH01008783.1 coordinate 12,604, forward strand.
CATGGAAACAGAGTAAAGTAAAACCACCCGCCCAAAAGGCAGCTATTGTCTTGGTGGGCCCGGCGATGTGTTCTGGCTATATGTGATATGTCTCTGGGGAATGGGAACTATGCTCCCACAATGATCCTTTCCCCTCCTTAGGCCAGATGGAGAGAAGTTACTTTTCTCAGTGGAGGAAAACTACTGTTGAGAGTTTAGAAATGCACCTCTTATCCACACACCTTACTGGGGAACTTACAGAGGCCAGGTTGTCTGTGTTGTTTCCCATGTATGCATACTGAGAAAAGACTTTAGAGGTGCATCTGAAAATTTGGGCCTACTGCATAAAATTTAAGTCAAGAAAAATATATTCACTAGCAGAGTTTCTTTTGCTATCTTTAATTAGACCTTAAGGTATTACCAAAGGACCCATTGACACTGGGGATATGAGGCTAATCCAATCACATCTGCACCTGGAAGCATTTGCAGAAACAATTGACAGTGGCTTACTGCTATGTCTCTCTCAGATCCAGGAATTTAAAGTAAGACAGTTCTCCAGCGTATACTTCCTGGCACCTGGAAATAAAGAATAAACATGCAGTTCTGTCATAGAATATTCAGTCCAGTTAAATGAATGATCATTTCTCACAGAGGCCTCCATCCGTCATCTTGACAGTAGTCCTCATTGGTAGTGCTGACTGAGTGTCCTAGTCAGCTTTGTTGTATGCTGTTTGATTCTCCTTCAGACTGCAGGTACTGTCTTAGTTGAACTAATCCCTGTGGCATGAGGTAGAAACATCTGGTGCCCTGTTTCCACCTGGCCTAGCAGCTGTGGAACGCTGTCAGTCATCAGCCTCATACTTGCCGGTTTGTGAGCGTGAAACTTTTGGGTACCTTTAGTCCATGTTTTATTAATTGGCTAGAAACCTTATTCCCGTGGCTGTGGGTCTCAGAGCTACACTCCTCATTCCTCACCTGCCTGAAACCACTTGATGCCATTCAGTCCCTTTGACCAAATCCTTCAGGAGCTCCACCCGAGGCCAGGCTGCTGTTTCCTCTCTTGTACATTATCACTGAAAGTCATTGTGCTCACCAGCAGTTCACTGGAAAAGGCGAAACTGTTCCAAGTCGGAGAGATTGATAGTTGCCTGCAGTGTTTTTCTTGTGCTGTATTTTTCTTTTTAAGGTTTATTTATTTTTATTTTATGTGTTGTGAGTATTTTGCATGAATGTGTGCATGCATACCATGTACATACAGTGGTCAGAAGAGGGGAGTGAATTATCTTGAACTGGAACTGCAGACATTTGTGAAACACCAAGTGGGTACTGACAGTTGAACCTGGGTCTTCTGCAACAGCAGCCAGTACTCTTAACTGCTAAGCTATCTCTCCAGCACTTTGTATGCCATATTTTGGCATACTGAAGTTTTAAGTTTTTTGAAGTAGATAAAGTATAAACCTCAAGTGAAGAGAAAACATCGAACAACTTTGAGAAAGCTAGTGAAGCTGGCACTTTTTGTTCAATGTGATGATCTCAAAGAAACTAGTGTTAAGAATTGGGAAAGCCTTGGAACTTTACCCTACATGTAAGCTGAGAAGCTGGGCTGTAAGAACTTCAGAGATGCTGGTAGACAACATAGAACTCCAGGGTCAGAGATAAGAACTGTATGCCTATAGCAACAGAGGTGGTCAGAGAACCTCCACTTGTGCCATTTTCCCAGCCCTGGTTCCCATGGTGATGCGAATATGGGCCAGTGTTGCCTAGACATGTACTGTGAGAAACCTGAAGAAAGGAGCTCTGAGCTTAGGGGGTGTAAGTATGCTTTTTCTTCATCCCAGAGACACACAGAATGGTGGACAGTGAAATGCATACTCTCACTCACGGCCGTGTTCATATTTCTTTTCTCTCCCATTTTATGCATATCCTTAGAGATATATTCCAGAAGAAGGGCTCTCAGTGCCTCCTCAAGGCTGTAGGCACATGGGAATTCCATAAGCAGTTGTTACCCAACATTAAAGGACAATGGTTTTAACCAAACTTTACCATCACCTTTATATTCTAATGTTGTTAAGCAAAAAAAATCATGTTTTGAATAGCAATGAATTTGCTTGTTCCTGTTTAATAAAGAGGGTGTGAGGAGCATGAGGTTCTGCTTACATCAGGAGGCTAGGAGAAACATGTGTGCCTTTCATTGAAGGCAGGAACCTCAGACTGATGCTTTCAGGTGTAGTCGGGAAGTTCTGTGAGCTGGGACAATGAGGATCTTTGGTCTTCCAACCAATGACCAAAGCCTTGGAAGCAACAATCAATGACAGACAGTCTGAGTTCCTTGCTGGCATCTGTCTCCGGCTCAGGATCCTAGTAATTACATGTTGTGCCCATGACTTCTACTTTTCCTTGGGCACCTCTCCCTGCCCATATACACTGTACTGCTACATACACAGTGATAAAGGCTGCCGTGTAGCTGAGAAGCACATGCTGTCTTTACAGGCTCTAAAATCCTGATTCTATAAGACTACCCTTGGACTCAAAGACCCTGCAAAAACATTTTGTGTGTTTGAGACACACAGGCTTCTTTTATGACTTTCCAGGTTGGAGTTGCTCTGAAAAAAACTGCCTCGGTTTGATAGATCCACTGATTAGAAGGTTCTAGTAGCTTTTGTGAGTCAATCTCTTTGAACCCCTTTACATCTTCAAGATAATATGCACAAGAAATATGCTGTTCGCCTTCTGGGTCCTCCCCTTGCCTCACTGTTTCCTCATCATCTCGTGTTTCTCGGAGCTGTGTTGCTCCTTGGTGCTTCTCTTTGAGGGTTGACTGGGGCCAGAGAGGCTACTGGGAATCTCTGCCATTTTGGAGTGTCTCTACTCTCAACGAAAGGCTGATCTGAGGATGAATGAGGAGTAGAGCCGATCCCATTCCACATGTTGGAACCTGAACAGCATCTGTGTGTGTCTGACTTTAGGAAAGACATTTACACAGTTTAGAAGTCTTCGTAGCCTAGTGTTTATTGTCCCATCACCTGATTCCAAAATCAGAACTATGTCAGTAAACAATGTACGAACCTGGGACAGCATCCCACTTTCTGTTTATCGTATGAAATAGAATGTTTACTGTATTTTATCAGGTGCGCAATAACTGAACCGGAAACTGGATGCTGTTGTTTTATTTTGTGATACTACAGTGTTGAATCCAAGTCAGAAGTTTCACCTGAGAAGGAAGAGGGGAACAGAAATTGTGTGTGTGTGTGAGTGTATGTGCGTGTATATGCATAAATATTTAAATATAAGATATGTTAGGTTACATAGTATATAAAAACATTTATTGTGTGTGCGTGTGTGCATGCAGGAACACATATGTCAACATCAGTCATCATTCTTGAGTTTGCCATCCTCCCATTTGTTAAGATAGGATTCCCTCGGCCTAATGCTTAAAGATTAGGCTAGACTGGCAGGCCAGAGATCCCCAGAGATCTGCCTATCTCTGCCTTCTTAGTGCTAGGTTACAAGTATGTACTGAAAGGCCCAGCTTCTCTGTAAGTTCTGCATAATGATTTCAGATCCTCATGATTGACTACATGACAGGTACTTTAGAGACTAAACTATCTCTGCAGCTGTGTGTGTATGTGTGTGTGTGTGTGTGTGTGTGTGTNGAGAGAGAGAGAGAGAGAGAGAGAGAGAGAGAGCAAGAATGTGCTGTTGTTTATTTTGAACCTAGACCTCGCACAAGGCAGGCAGGTACTCTACCACCGCGCTGCATGTCCAGCCTAGAAACCACCATCCCTGTAGCACTTGTGATCTTGCCTAACTTCGAGCCCAAGTGCACAGAGAAGTTGAATACACCTGGCATCAAGGTCCTAGATCTGTCTGCTTTGATGACCATCATTGTCATTTCTTGACCTCTTCTTTATTCCCATGTGCTCTTTGGAGTAAGATTAATATGTAAAATTGGATGTGATTTTAGAGTGTTAGAATTTGGATTGGGTGATAGTGCAGCCTATGAGTACAAGCCTGGAAGTTCATATTGAGTTCCATGTTGCTAAATGAGAAAAATCTTGGTGGTTGGGACTGTGGAGTTCAGTTACGGGGTCTATAAAGTGGTGCTTTCTAAACATGCCTTAGTGTATCTTAGATGGAAACTTCTTTGAGCATTTAGCTCTAAATTTTGAAGCAAGGCTGGGACCTTAGTTTCAAAGACCTATAAATTAACAGTAAAATTACATTTTTGCTGGTGAAAACATGTTACATTGAAAATATTTATGTGTTTCTGTGTGTAGTTACATTAGTTTATATGCACGGCATGCATGCAGTGTCCGCAGGAGTCAGAAAAGGACTTGGGTCCCCTGGAACTAGAGTTAAAGAAGTTCGTGAACTACCATGTGGGTGCTGGGAACAAAACCCTGGTCCTAAGAGAGCACTCAGTGCTCTTAACTGCTGAGCTGCTCCATCCCTGACAACACAACATGCTACTTTTGTGAAACTTGCATAGCTGAGTTTGTACTCCGCTAATGAAAGTATTCCTGTGAGCAGAGATTCTGCTTGGGGGTGATTTTACACTTGGGGACACATTTGACAGTGTCTGGGGACATCTTTGTTTGTCACAGTAGTGGGAAGGTTGTGGGCGTAATGCTAAGGGTTCCTAGTGAGTAGAAACCAGAGGGCTACAAATCCTATAACATACAGGACTACTTTCCATGACAAGGAATTGTTTGGCCCTAAATGCCCACAGTATTAGGGATGAGAACGCCTGCTTTAGATAAATCTTAACGACCAGCACAGCAAGCATTGGCCCAACAACAAAGCAAATCTGAAGAATTTTCAGAGTTGTGAGTCTTTTCTCCTGGGACCATTCTCAGATTTATGCATTAAACCTCGAGTCTCAAGTTGGTGGTGTTGGTTATTAGCTCTAAACTGGGGAGGTCCCTGGGACGTGCACTGTTTGAGCAGCTATTATAGAAGAGCCTGGCCCAGTCTGTGGTTTCATAAGACTTGCCTGAAAGCCAAGCTCTGGCAGAGCCATTGGGACACTACCACAGACTAAAACTGATTAAAGCCCCCGAGAGATTGATTGAATCTAGATGTTGTAAGTGAACATTGGGCTCCACTATTGGAGACATTGATGAAAGCAGCCATTAGCACAACTATGTTGTTGGGTGTTTTCAGGACTATTACATATTCCTCCTTTGTGACTCAATCACCTTCCACACTGTGGAACCTGTTATTAACAGGACATTCAGGCAGGTCTATCTAGTTAGAGTCCCAGCAGTATCCCTTGTACTCTGTTTGACCGTGAGATCCTGTGGGAAGACAGTGCTCTAGACTCAAGAGATGTTTAGTGAAAGGCTGCTTGCAGAAGTGTGGAGAGGTCAGGGCTCCATCAGAGGTGCTCAAGTACCCTAAGGAAGCAGCTAAGGAAAGGAGAAAATGGTCTCACTGCTAGGCTTGAAGGTCTGTGGTGAGTGATCAGCATTCAGAGAGATCTGTAAGCAAGGGAAGAAGCCACAGGACTGAAACAGCTCCTGGTCTATGGTGCTCTGGTATAGACATACTAGTCTCTCCTGTCTTTCTGGCTGCAGAAGGTGCAGGGGACAGTCTGGCAATGGTGAATGTCCTGTTTTCATCCATGCTGTGGCAAGTAGATTGCCCCCTCTGAAGCTGCTTCCTCACTTCTTACATGGGGACAAGGGTCTTTATAGTGTAGACGAAGAAACTGAAAAGGGTAACATTTTAATACGCTTCCTAACAACCTGTGGGTGGAGAAGATACTTAATCCATGGTAACTTTCCTTTTCACTTCACTCAAGGCCAAGTGGGGCCCAACATCCAGCAGAGGTTTTGGAGAGCCGGTGAGGAGGTGATACTGAGGAGGACTCTCTGCTCAGCTGCCTTTGGAATGCAGGAGGAGCTAGTGACCATGCTCAGATCTTTCCTGCTATTGTCCGATGTCCAGTTCTCTGATGTACATGACAGCATAGCCTTTTGTATCCACAGAATAAGGAGCCAGTTAACCCCTTGCTTCTCTGGCTTCTCACATCTGTGGGTCCCCTCGTGGCTTCCCAAACTCCCTTGCTCCTGTAATGTTTGATTCTCTGGTGTGAAGAGATCCTTTAAGGGTTAGTTACAGGGCTCAGTGGATAGAGAAGCTTGCTGAACAAGCTGGACGACCAGAGTTTGATCCCCGGGATCCAGGTATGAAGGTGGAAGGAGAGCACTGACCCCACGAAGTTGTCCTCTGACCTCTACACACATGCATGCACATGTCACACTCTTAATAAACTAAACTAAAAGGAGCCCTCCTTCGAGTGCAGCCCATTGGCCTTGTGGGTCCAGCACCCCTCCTGTCCCGTTACTTCTTCTACTTTGCATAAATGACACATGGACACATCCTTTCACTGGGTTTAAGGTTTCTTATCCCTCCTCTCTTGTATCCTTCTCCCCAACCTTGAAGTCTGGTTTCCATCCTCAGAATCAGGTCAGCTTGCTTCTGGCCAAGCACATTTTTCTAGGCTTTCCTAAGTGTGTCCTGGCGATGCTGAGCTATGTCCGTCTGCTCCCTCAGACTGCAGTCCAGCAGGACACATTCAGCTGTGGGCCCCTTGAATGTCATCCACCCCTCCCTGCAATGCTCTCCTTTCACTCCTGCCTAGTGGCCCCTGCTGGAGAAAGTGAGGCTGCTAGCACTTCTTGCAGTCCCCTCCCCCTGCCAGCCCTTGAGACACAAGCAGAGCTGCATGTCCCCTTTCTAGCCAGGATGTGAAGACAAGTGCATGGCATTCTGGCAGCCGTTACCCCAGATACCTGCTTCATCATGGTGGTACCATGGGCAGGGGTGGAATCCTGATGAACACATGCTAAATAGGCACCATACCCCACCCTGCCCCTTCTGCCTAGCCACCTTGGCATAATGCCCCACTGTGATGTTCTGGCCGTGTGTGTGTGTGTGTGTGACGTGTGCGTGTGTGCAGGTGTTAAGTTTCTTCCTCAGTTTTTTCTATCTTACTTTTTGAGACAGACCCTCTCCTGGAACCTGTAGCTCACTGACTGAGCTAGGCTAGATAGGCATATGGCTATAGAGATCTACCTGTCTCTGTCTTCCCATAGCTGGTTTACAGATGCAATGCTATGCCTGCCTTTTTATGTGAGTGCTGAGGTTATCAATTCAGATCCTCATGTTCATTCAGCAAGCACTTTACTATCTGAGCCAGCCACCAGCGGCACCCCCTTTTCAACAGGGTCTTTCTTATATGGTCCAGGATAGCCTCTGACTCACTACGCAGTTCAGGATTACTTCTAATTTCTTGTCTCCCTGTCCCCTCGTGGCCTCTACCTCTTGATTGCTAGGATTTTAGGTATACATCATGACATCAAGTTTTAATGTGGTACCAAGGATGGAACCCATGCCTTTGTGCATTCTAGGCAAATACTCTACCAACTGAAATGCACTTCCCCAGCCCCTTGCCTTGATCTTCTGAGGGTTATCACAGAGCTTTCCCTGTGGAGAGGTCAGGAAGATCTCAGCAAACATTTTATACAAAATACGCAGTAAGTGTGGCTCAGAGGGTGCTGACAGTGCCTGCTCCCTCAAACTCAGCATAGCCCTTACTCTAGCTGATACCTGAGAGGAAACCATCCCAGTGTCCAGGGCCCATCTCTCACCTGTCCAGGGTAGTTCTGGATTATCGGGAGTCTCTCACCTGTCCCAGGTAGTCCTAGGTTATAAGCAGTCTTCCCTCATGGAGGACTTCCGTCTCTCATCTGTCCCAGGTAGTTCTGGGTTATCGGAAGTCTCTCACCTGTCCCGGGTAGTCCTGGGTTATCAGAAGTCTTTCCCTGTGGAGAGCTTCAATCTCTCACCTGTCCCAGGTAGTTCCGGGTTATGAGCATTCTTCCCTTGTAGAGGGCTTCTGTCTCTCACCAGTCCCAGGTAGTTCTGGGTTATCGGCAGTCTTCCTCTATGGAGGTTCCTGGACTGGCATTTGCTTCTTTCTAGTCTTCATTTCCAGTCTCATCATTTGCAGGGTTGCTACCTGACTCTATTCCATTCTCATTGGAGCTTCACCCTTATGTCCAAGCCTAGCTGATCCCACAGGAAGCACACTTGACCTGATAGAGGCATAGATGGAGCAATTGTAGACAGCACAACACATGCTTGCTCTCTATCTAAAGCAGCTGTCACTGCCCCTCAGGCAAACTCTCAGGTGTTTTTCTAAGCATACAAGGCCAGTAGTCCTAGCCCTAGATAGCTGGCCAACTCCTTCTGACCCTGAGCTGAGCCAACTGAGCATCTCCCACATAGCATGCACACCAGGCTTCTGTGTGTTCTTCTCCCTTCTCACCACAATGTTTGCCCCTTTAACTCCTCCTCATCCTCAGAGACTGCTAAAATGTCTTTTTGGCTCGGAGACTTATAGATCCCTTCTGGACTTCATGAAAGTGCCTTGCTACCCTTTCCCAGGGTATCAACTTCCCAGGGCATGGTGCTGTTGATATTGAAACATGCATCATGATGGTAGAAGTTTTATATTGTGTAGTAGGAACTAAATGGCTGGTATCATGCCATGCCCATGGGGCAATAGGACTCTTGTGCCTTGCCGTGCAAAACTTTAGTATCTCTCTTCTTTCTGACCCTGTGCAGTTGTCATTGGTGTCACAGTGCAGCTGATTGGGCATCACCATCCATGTCACCACCGACACTACTGTTGGACTGGAAAAATGCTTGTTAACTACATGAACTTGGGGTAGCCCAGAGACAGAAACACTTGTTTTCATCCCAGGCATTGATGAAAACCTTTGTTTCCTGCAGACTACAGACTCCATTCCTCCTCTGTCCTGAAGCCTCTGGGATATAGGATACTTCCCCTATTTATCCACAAGGCAAGAGGCCCTTCAGAGGAAGAGTAACCCCAAAACAATGGCTGTGTGTATGAAGAGAGGCATTGCTAAGAGAAGCCCTGCTTAAAGAGAGTAAGAAAGAGGACGAAGAATATGGTGGGATTTGGTGTTGTGCCTCTGGGTCATTGTAGGTACCGCCTATAGACTGACCAGGAGTGACAGAAACTTTGTGAGGGAATGTTGGTTCCTGAACCAGATAGGGCTTCTCAGATGAAAGAAGAGAAAATGTCCTTAAAAAACTTTTGCCCTGGCTGTGGCTCCGTTTAAGATGGCTAGCGGGTCGACCATGACCCGCTGCTCCCTCCCGGTCTGCCTGTCATCTTGCCCAGTGACCTCTGACAGGTGCCTGAACACACACGAGCCTCACTTCTCCAAACAAGGCTCTCTAGCCAGTGTCCTCACTGTGTGGTAAACTTCTGAAGGCAGAGGGGCGATGGGGTTGAACTGTCGGCTCATTGCATGCTCCTAGGAACAAGCCTCCATTCTTGTTTGCTGACTGAGTCTTAATTCTTTGCTTGTTTTGTTTCCTTTGGATGTGTATGAGCAGTATTTAATTAGCTCGTAAATTAGTCAGGACAGTCCCACATGCCACAGCTTTCTAGCCAGACCCTGTGGACACTGAGGCATGTGTTCTAGGCAGGAGGTGACTTTGAAGATGATGGCCTTCCTACAACTCATGAGAAGAAATCCCCCCAGTGTTTGGAATCACAGATTAACGGCCCAGCCTCCACGCAGTTAGGTTTTGGCATGTTGGGGTGGCATTATGTTGTTTCTTCCCAGGAGTGCGTGGCTCATCCAGACCTAGCACATCTGTTACCACATCTGTCCAGACAGCCCTTGGCCAATCAGGGCCTGAGTTGCTGTCTGAGTTCTGTGGGTTAAGTGGGATGAGACAGCACAGGTGGTCCATGCCAACTACGGTCAGGCAGCAGCAACCATGCGTATTCCCTCTCCTTTGCTGAGTCTCCAGGGGCTGGGGAGCTGTCCTAGTTCACCCTGCCAGGGGCAGAGTCACTGGAAGACACCCTTGTCCAGGTCCTCCACATGCTTCACCATGAATGCCCAAGTGCAGGCCACATGCTAGGCTATTGCAGACACATTTTCATTTGATGTGGGTATTCTGAAGTGCGTGTGCATGTCCACATATGCTTTCTGTCAGCCCCATCATGACACCACCATTGCTCATGCTCCCCTTTGGCCTGGCTTGTAAAGCTCACAGAGGTTTGTCTCTCTCTGTTAAAGACCGTATCACGAAATGAAAAAGAAATTAGCATCAAGATCCACCCCCAAACGGGCTTCTCTGGAGGGCATACTGAGTCTTTCCCAGGATATATCCTTGGCTTTCCCTTTATGGGACAGTGCAAGGCATGCCTGTTCTCAGGTGTGCAAACTCAAAGGGCTGTGCCTTTTGGCTTCCTTCTGCTGCTATTGGCCCTGACATCTTTGTTTGGAAAGTTGGCTGTCTGGGACAGCCTCTGGGCTCTAAAGCAGGCTCCTGTGCTAAGTTAGAGACTCCAGGGATAAACACATGGCAGGTCATCCGTCAAACAGGAAGAAACACAGTATCCCACCCCAAATTCATGCCTGAAGGGCACTGTGGGGTCCACACAGGGTGTTTTTCTGGTGGCTGGAAAGTGTCCAGAATGATAAGAAAAGGCCACAGTTCTTCCCTTGCCCTTCCTCTGCTCTTCTCATCCTTCCTCTCCCTACCCATCTCCCTGATCCATCCCAGAACACAGGTACAAGGCAGGGATGGGTGCTGTCCCCAGTGACTCCTGGCACAATGGCTTCCTGCTAAGAAGCTGATGATGGTTGGGCCTCTGCCCAGTGAAGGCCATTTCCCTCCTTTGGTAAAGGCAGAGCTATCACCCACAGGCTGAGAGGCCAACCCTAAATACCCTGTGGCTAGCTCTCCCCCACCCTGAAGGCTGCAGTATGCTCCAGAGAGGGGGTGGGGGAAGGGAGGGAGAGAGAGGGAGAGGTTTCTTTCAGTTCTTGCCTGAAGGTCTTCATCAACTTGAGTGGTGTGGTGTGTGTGTGTGTGTGTGTGTGTGTGTGTGTGTGTGTGTGTGT
>LOJH01008784.1:0-14986 GCA_001685095.1 Ellobius talpinus
ATGGAGGAAGGGTGGATATGGGAGCAGGGAAGAAGTTATCCTAACCAAGGGACCAGTTTCATTTTTGCTGTTCTTCATTTTTTTCTTTAAAGTTTTAATTTTGTATAAATTGTATTTATTTGAAATCAGAAAGAAATATATTCAGAAGAAGGGTTTGCTGTGTGGCTACTTTGGCTCTTCCTTCCCAGTTACCTGAGAGAAAATAGTTTTACCTCAGACTAGCAAATGCCACAGCACATAGTGGCCTTTATGACAGAAGTGCTGGGAAAGCTCTGGGAAGGCATCCTCCCCACCCCCCAGTATTGCTAGGGTAAGCTACTAGATTTTGGCAAAGTGACCTGCAGATGTGTTGCTGCCCAGATGTCCCACCTTGGCTGCTTCCCCTCTGTTCTTCCTCACCTTTCACCCTATGGGTGGTTTCCGCTGAAGTTCAAAGGAAAACCTTATGCCCCCAGAGGAACTCCACCAAGGAGAGAGAGCCTCGAACTCCCCAGCCTGCAGAGTGTTTACTTGAAGAACTCATTAATGGGAGAAAACTGTAGCCTGGTAAGGAAACCACTCCTGTAGGTTTTTAGGTGAGAGGGGCATCCTAGAGCTATGGTGACGTGTGCTGACCCTGTGGGATAGTAGGTGACAGAGCCTACATTCCCACTTCACACCTGCTCTCCTCTAACAGCGCAAATGTAAGGAACTGAGGGCGGTGCCTCAAATGCTGGCTGAGGCTATACACTGAGAGTGTGGCGATGTGGTTGGAAATAGGGCCAGACAGAGCTAGGCTCAAGTGTGTGTCTCACTACCAGCTTGTACCTCAGATTTTCATGTTAATAAGACTGAAAATGGAGTGCATGGCACTGTACTGTTGAGTCAAGTGAGACGGTGCTTAAAAAACTGCTTAATATGATACCTAGTAGGCATTCTCTGGCCATCGCCCTTGTCATTGTCCAGTGGTGTAATTGGTTCTTTTTCCCTGTCCCATTAGCCAGATGATTGATACTAGCTCGTGGACCCTACTGTATCTGCTTCATTTCTTTTGTCTCTGGTTTTGCCTTTTTACCACTATAGCCCCAGATGCCTGGACTGCATACATGATGAACAAAGTGCATGGAAGACATTATCAGAACTCAGGTCACAGACAATTTCCGTAGTGATCAAGTGTCTCACATGCACAAAGCACAATTTGCATTCAGAAACTCAGCAGCCTTTCACCTGCAGAGCCCTGCATACTGCCCTGGCCTCCCTGGGCTGGGAACCTCACAGCTAGTGAGAGTACAAGCCATGTGCTGGTTCCCACAGGTGTGACAGAGCTGTCTGTCCATCTTGGGTTCTGATGACTGCAGTGTTCATAGAAAGGAGGACCATGCTATGTGGTAGCTCACTGAATCTGGAAGCTTCCAGAATCTGGGGTCGTTGGGCTATACTCACATATTTTGTTTTGTTTTTTAATTTTGGGCACCTTGTAAAGTCTTCATACTCTGCATATTGTCATATTGCATATTTTTGTGACTGACAATTATGTGTTAAAGATAGATTTGTATTTAAACTGTCTTGAAGTATTTCTTAAATATAGAGGCTTTTTAAAGTTTGTTTTTATACTGTTTTCTTGACATAATGCTGCTATAAATAATGCCCCGAGGCTTGGTCTAGATCCCAACTGTAATAATCAAACAGCAGCTGAAACCTTGCACAGTGCTAAGATTTAGCATCATTAACGATAAACTCTCTTTACCAGGATGTCTCCTAGTTAGGCAGGGAAATTAGCCACATAATGGCAGCCCCCGGTTCTTTGACTTACTCTAACTAAATTGTCCCTAACAGCTTAGAAATGAGCTGCAAAATTCTAAAGTGATTCATGCTCTGTTCTGCCCTTGTCATGGGGGGACTTTTTCAATTCTGCAATCCCGTTGCAACCCCATACTGAACTCTTGATCCTTCACTGCAGAAATTTGTTAGCTCTAGCTAGATTAGATTTTTCACAGCTAATCTAACTGCTGTAGGGGTTTGCAGAGTGGGGACAGAGCTGTGCTATTGGATTTGTCCAATTCATTTGACTCCAGGACTATAATTGCACTTATGTCTTACAAGGCTTTTATAGCCTCAGGCTGGCCAGCCACATGAAAAACAAATTGGCAGTGATACAGTGCGAGTGAAGGGGATGAAAGGCCCACATTATCAGTCTCTAAGCAGCTCTGTTCTGGCAGGAAGTTTCTTGGTTAATTTACAAATAAAACTTAGATTTTAGGATGGGCACACTGTCAGCTGAACAATGGGGATGTCAGGCCTGACTGTTACTTAGTAAAAGTAGCAGCCGGGCCCACTGAGGAGCCCGGATTCTTCAATCAAACAGACGACTCCTTCTGGAGCCAGCTGGCGATGTAATGCAATTAGTCGGGAAAGGAGGTCAGCCTATTAGGTGTGGACCATGACCGGTGTCACCAGTGGCGTGCAGGCGCGTAGCCTGGCAGCAGCAGGCAGAACAGCTCAGGCAGAGGAGCTTTAGAACTCTGTCAGGACCGAGGATGGCAGGACATGGGATTGATTTCTTGAGGCTCAAGAGCCTGTTTGTTCTGGGAAGAGAAGCCTTGAGGCCTTCTGGAGTCTTGCATTGTGGAAGCAGAAGCCCACATGAATACGACTCCTATTCTAGCCCTCATCTCCTCCTGAAGACACATGCCTCCTGTCAACTTGACTTGCCCCTATGCAAACTTGTGGGTGCATTTTTAAGGGCCTCTAATCAGAATTCTGTAAAACTCATAAAGTGACATTGAAATTGACATCCCCTTTGAATTGAGTACCACTTTACGTTTCTAGAATATTCCATTATGTTCTGATATGCTATAATGTGTGTAGTTTGTCCATACCAGTTTTACATACTTGGGTTCTTATCATAGGCACATGAGGTGTAATTTTTGTACTTTGTTCTAGATGTATCAGTCAATTGGTCCCATGGCCTAAGCTCTTGGTTTTGTGGTTTAGTTAATTAAACTGTAACATGTCCAGAAGTCTGAGGTGCCTGACACTGAAAGCAACTCTGAGAATGGTAAATATTACAAAAATAGTTCTTCCTTAATTGCAGAATTGCCACATTGCAAGGAAGGGTCAATCAGGGTGGCACTGCTCTCCCATGCAGTTTTCTCAAAATACTGCTGCAAATAAAATTAGGAGGGGTTTACTGGGGATATATAATTGAATAACACAGTTTAGAAAGGGGTAGAGAGAGTAACTGCAAAATTTCAATAATTAGTGTATCATTTAGAGTCTATTCTGCCTTGTGGATGAAAAGAGAGACTATAGGTATTGGGTGTGGCATTGGGTGGTAGCAGCAAGGTTGATATTTGGTAAGTGGATTGTCTCCATTCAGTCCATTCAGTCACTTCTGCCAACATCATAACAAGAGTACAGGTCTCTTTGTAGGATAGGGGCTGTAAGCTGAACTCCAGAATAACTCATTTCTTAACTCTTAACTCCTATTGCCCAAAATTCCTTCCAAAGTTTCAATTAGATCCACATTTCCCATGGAAACCTGTCCATCTTATCTTGTTGGCAACCCAAGCTCTCATGATGTCATTACAAAAGGACCAAGTGGCAAAACAGTGTCATAAGGTCTTTGGAGGCTCTTTAAGAAATGGGAAACGCAGACAGGCAGAAATCTCAGCTAAGAATGGCTGGAATGTAACTCAGAGAGTAGCAGTGTAGATCACTGCATAACTAAGGCTCTAGGTTCAATCCCCAGTACTGCAGAAAGAACAAAAGAAAAGGAAAAGTGGCCTAGGGGGACACCTTCAGCCATGAGAGTTTAGTACCTTAAAAAGAAAAGAACAACAAAGCTTCTGATGCTGGATAACATTCCCTGATCCCAGGCAGAAACCTCATTCCCCCAAGGCTTCTAAGCCCCTGGTTCTGCCAGTCTTTCCAGCTTTAGAACTTCAGTTTGGGCCAATGTTTTCACCACTGTGGTGTGTTTTCCCTTTAGTTATCTTCTAGGCCTTCTTGAATGATTTCTTTGCAGCTTTCTCCAGATTAGCTTTGTGGGATCGCCCCACAGGCAGTTGATCAGTGTTCTTGCTTCTAGCAAGGTTTCCTCTGGAAGAGCTTGTAAGAGTCTCTAGAGTGGTGCAGGAGAATTGTCTGTAATCTGTCAATCATGTTTTAAATAAACGCTTATTGGCCAGGCAGGAAGTATAGGTGTGAAAACCAGACAGGAAGTAGAGGTGATGCAATGAGAGCAGGAAAATTCTGGGAAGGAGGAAGTTGATTCCTCCCAGTCCTGCGCAAACCACCAAGGAAGCAGGATGTGACCTGCCAGCTGAAAAAGGTACAGAGCCATATGACATAAATAGATCAGAATAATGGGTTAATATAAGCTACAAGAGCTAATAAGTAGCCTGNAGGTGATGCAATGAGAGCAGGAAAATTCTGGGAAGGAGGAAGTTGATTCCTCCCAGTCCTGCGCAAACCACCAAGGAAGCAGGATGTGACCTGCCAGCTGAAAAAGGTACAGAGCCATATGACATAAATAGATCAGAATAATGGGTTAATATAAGCTACAAGAGCTAATAAGTAGCCTGAGTTAATGGGCCAGTCAGCTTTATAACTTACAGAGATCTCTGTGTGATTTTCTTTGGGGCTAAACAGCTGTGGGAACCAGGCAGGACAGAAAACCCCAACAAGCCAGCCCCTCATGTTACACTAGAGATCTTCCTATGGCCTTCTCAGAGACACCAAGAGTCTGGGTTTTTGGAGTTTATAGTCAGTCTCTTTATTTATAAAATGTCAAAATAAGTGAGCTAAACTACTTGAGCTATAATAGTAAATAGCTTTTGATGTAAGCTGAGATCAGGAATGTCCAACTTGCAGCCCCAGATAGCTATGGATACAGCCCAACCCAAAACTGTAAATTTACTTATAACAGTATAAGATTTGCTTGTGAGTGTGTATGTGTGATTTTACTTATTTATTATAATTCAATTGTATGGGTCTCAGTGTAGTGTGTGTGTGTGTGTGTGTGTGTGTGTGTTTTCTCATAGCCTCTGGTCCACAGATTGGATGTCCCTGCCTTAAATAGTCATGAATTGAGGCCACAGTCTCTGGTCCTCTCTCCCATGATGTTCTGTGCACTTGACAGCATTCCTAAGCAGGTACTTCTTGTGTAATAAAGATGGAGTTACATAAAATCAGTGGGAAGGGTAAATGGCATTTTATGTGAACATTTTGGAAATCTTTAAATGCTGGGTGCTAGTATTCCTACCAAATTTAAGTTTTAATTTAAATTAAATCTATTTATCTCCTTAAAAATATAATTTCTTATATTCTTTTTCTCAAAAATTAATCTCAAGGCCAGTTCTCACACTTTTGTCAACTCTTGTGTTGGAGTAGCTTGTCTTATGTTGTTATTTCTTAGTAGCCTACTGGATTAGAGGCTTAAAGATTTAAAGTAATAGCTAAATAAAAAAATGATTGTCATTTAGTTGCTGAGAAACATTCTCAGCACTGTAGCGTAGGACTGATGTAGAAATAGAATTCTGTGTGAAAGGAGACCTCAGAGAGGTCCCCTCCATCCCACTGGAATGTGCCCTTGGGCTTCTGTGTGTGATCTTAGAACCAAATGTGCATCCTAGCAGATGGCCTGGAGTTTCATGAAACTGTACGTTGTAGAATTCTCACATAAGGCATCAGTGCAGTAGCCTGATTTAGGACTGAAATACTTTTGGCCTCCAAGTTTTCTAATTCAATTTGTAAGCCACAGCCCCTCATAAACTGTTGTTATCACCTCGGTTAATAAAGAGCCAATTTGCTATTGCAGCTCCGTCACCTGGGGAATGATGAGGTTCACATCGTCTGGTCTGAACACTCCAGAGACTACCGCAGGGGTATTATCCCAACAGCCTTTGGAGACGTTTCGATCATTATTTACCCAATGAAGAATCATATGTTCTTTATCACGATAACAAAGAAACCTGAGGTATGCTTTCACCATTGTTGCCCTGACTCCTACATTTTCCACTGGATTCATGTCCTCAAAATAACAGATGAATGTCCTACGAATGTCAGATATGTGTATGCTAGATAGGAATTTAAGTGAACTGTGATTCTCAAAAGAACTCTAATCATAAACACAAAATTTCATGTTGTGTTATTTGAAAATTATGTTAGAAAAATGTATGGGGTTTTAAATAATTTTAATGCTTTGAAATGTTATAATTTTAAGAATATCCTAATTTTAACTGTGGCACATTACTGATAATAAGTTATGAAGCTCAATTATCACATGGTTATTTGGGGAATAACTGTGGGTCTAGAATCCAGCCCTGTCTGATGCATGGGCATTGGTCACTGAGCCCTGACTGGTGATGTGAGGTCGATCCTGAAGGATTTTGGACATGTCCACAAAGACACTGGGGCCCTAAGCACAGCCCACATGATGAGTATTAGCAATCAAAGCACCTTGCTACAGAATCAATTTAGCCATGTCAATTGGTATTGATCACAGGGCTGGCTGGAACAATCCAATGGTCTATATCCTGTGTACTAACCAGCTGCAGTTTCGATCCTTGTCATGCCTTTACTGGTATTTTAACACTGTTTTGTGTAGTGACTTATTTTACTTTTAATTCATTAGGAAGAGTATTCTTGGGTTTGAAATTAAACATATTAAGCATATAATCTACTCTTTAAGAAAAAAATGATTTGTTTTCACCTTGATATTAAATATAATATTTATTTACATCCCAAAATCATTTTCCTGAAGGAGCTCATCATTATTCTAAGAACTTTTTTTAAACTTTAAAAAAAAGTCATGAGAACTGTTGTATTAATTCAGATTTGCAACCTAAAGTTACATTATGAACATTGGACATGATAACAAGTGAAAAAGAGCTCCAGACATTGCCTGGCATCAGGGTAAAGGCTGCTTCTCTGTTGGCCATTGTGATTGTTAGGGCTGCCATCAGGTTTTCTTATATAGTTAGTGTCACAGAAATAAAATCAGTAGAGTTCTAAGTTTAACATATGTGTTAATTCTCCATTGTGTGGGCTTTCTCCCTCTCTTCATAGAAAGAGGTCAGGATTCATATTAGATGTTTGTGTTTCTCTGAGTCAGACCCCTGTGAATGTCAGATTTTCAGTTTTGTGCTGTAAGAAAAAATGGCTCAGAAAAAAAGAAAGAATAAAATATGAAGGTGACCAAGACAAAAAGAAAGAGAAGATGGCTCAGTGCTAGCATTTACATTTGCCCATGAAGAAAATTACTTATAAGAATTAGTTATTTTAATCTTAGAGAAGCAATAGATTTAGTCCTTATTTGCTTTTAAAAATTTGTCTTTTATATGTATGTAGTGTAGAACTAGTTTCATTAGTTCGTTTTCTCGATGGTCCTCTAAAATGTCATAATTTCCTTAAAATGCCCTTCATTTTCAAAGTGAATGAAGAGCATAGAAAGCATTTCATTTCACTGTGCTGTGTCAGAAAATGGCATTTCTCCAAGTAGCATAAAGTGTATAAAAAGTCATTAATATACTTTTTAAATTTTCCTACAAAATATGTGTAAGATAAACTTGGTCATCAATTCTGACAAGATGAATTGAAAAAACTGGTTTCTTAACATTTTAACTCAAAAAAGCCTAAAGAGGAGAAGAGAATAATAGGGCAACTGAAAACTTAGTATTATCCCTACATTTAAAGTACAAACCATTACAATGTAATAAAATTAATCCAGACATTTCCAGGGCAAGTGTAGCTGACCTTTTGTTCACCAACCACTGACCCCAGGGTGAATGCAAGAAGCTTTCGGAGGGAAAGTCTGTTTGTTTGGCTTCAATCCCTGGTATTTAAATTGCATTCCCTAATCAAATGAAAAGGCTGTCCTCTCTATCAGGTTACAGAATCCATGGCAACATTTGGCCTTTTATATCCATAATGTTAGCCTTTTTGTTTGCATCTAAGTAGAGACACCTGGAGCAATGCTAACATTAACCGATTTAGCATTAATAGCTTCATTATATAAGAATTTCTGATCAGATAGCTGTTACTTTTGTTATATTGCTTCAGCTTGTATTGTTGTCATTTTTTATCTCCTTGCTTGGCAACCAGGCAATGATTTGCAAATTTTTTTGTCTTGATTAATTAAGCAATATAATTATCACTAACCGTGATGCAGTCTTTGCTCAACAAAGCTTCTGAGAGAAAACAATGGTAAGTCTGTTAGTATGAATGCATTCCACGCGTCCCAGATGCATGAGGATATTATGGACAATGAGGGGAAAGGCCGCCTGTGAGCGAGGACAAAGGGTGCCACGCAGACTCGACACACTGCACATACCGCCAGGGACATGCTGCGGGCTCCCTGGGACACAGACGCCTCGTTAGATTACAGCTAGTCAGCAGAGATTAATTCTCAGCCATTTGGCGCAATAATTTACCCATTCCCCAGTCTTTTAACTAGTGCTTCTTACTATGGAGCTGAAGACTTTGTACTCAAAGGTTTACTTACTCTTGGCTACTTTCAGGCATCTCCAGAAAAATCATTATTTTTGCTTAGAGATTGTACTAACACGACTGCTTGGGTTGAAGAATATTCCTGTAAGAAGATAGACTATGCAAATGTTTCAGAAATTATAGGTGGAGTCAGCAACAATCTTTTAGCACCTGTATATTTCCTATGAATACAATGTGACTCTGGTTTAAATATATTTATTTTACTCATTTCTAGGCAGTCATACTTTTCTAAGAATAATTTTAATCCTTTTTTGGAGGGGGGAAAAACTCATCTGTACACAAAAGTCCTGCTCATTGGATAGAGTCATGCATATTCAAATTGTACTTTCATTCACTTGGCCTCATTAATAGCCTATGTAATAATGTGGGGCTATTTGTAATACAAGCTCACAGGCAGCATTACTTCCAAGTCCTTTGAAATTTAACATATTTCTCTTTTTCATTCCATACACCCCTCTTTAAATATACAAATTATGTGCCTGGCAGAATCCGCCCCCTCTTAATAATGCCCCGCATTTGTAAAATGGTACATTGAAAAAAAGCACATGGGTGTGCTTTTTTGAGTGCACAAAACCCTCATGGTTGAGAGGGTCTGCTCACTTTATGAACATTGTATTGAACCTCTGCTTTTTTCTTTTTTAAAAAAAAAACTGTTTACAGCATTATTTCATTGTTGTTTTCCAAATAAGTCCATTTCCATCTCCATAAATATTGACACAATAAAATTTTGATAATAGAAAGAAATATGTAATTATCAGATTTACATTTTTTGCCTGCTTTCATCAGTCAAGCCATTCAGGAAAGGCTTGCACCTAAGACAATGAGTGACTTTGGGTGTGTGAAACCCTTTCTTTGCCTTACCCTTTTTTAAGTTTCCGTGACTGTCCGTGGGTGCTGTTGAAGTGGTATCTGGTTCTCTTGTGGCTTCATGGGTGTGTGGGGTGGAGATGTGTGTATGCATGCAGATGTATAGGAATGTACCCCTCTTCCAGATAATACTTAGCTCAGGACCTCTGTCTGGAGCCAGCAGAGGACTGATGTGCAGGAAGTCACAAGAGCATTTAAGCACTAAGGGTATAAGGAGTCCAGTTTGGGCATCTGTTTTTGCAAGGAAGTGTTTTAAGCTTGCTGGAGTTGCCCCATTATACAGGGAGTGTGCTTGCCTTTGCTGCATGGTTTTGAAATTTTCTCTTGATTTCATATTATAATTTCTTAAATATTTATCTTAATCTCAGCCAAATAATTCTTCGGAGACTCAATCATTTACTTTAAAATATTCTAGAAAATTCTCAAGGAAGTAAATTAACTTTGGAAAATACTAAGATTATTTGCTTTAAAAAGA
Organism: Ellobius talpinus; assembly: GCA_001685095.1. NCBI lineage: Eukaryota > Metazoa > Chordata > Mammalia > Rodentia > Cricetidae > Ellobius > Ellobius talpinus. The sequence goes on from LOJH01008784.1 coordinate 9,833, forward strand.
TCATTGAAAATACCAAAGAACTGGTTTTATTAAAGTAACTTATTAATGGATTGCTGCAGTGTGTTCAGTTTAGGTTATGTATTGTTAACATTGATTTTAGTAAAGAAGTGGCGATGAGAAGTAGTGAAAAGGCAGCTGCTTGTAAATGTTTTAAATTCACACTTTCTGACTAATACACTGCACTGCTAATTAGAGGAATTCCCTATGTAATATGGATTTATATTATCCCTTTTGTCCAGTTTGTAAAAGATTGAGTCACCCACAAGCAGGTGCCAAAGAATAGAGAACATTTATTTTACAAAAGGGCCTTGATGCAGACAGAAGAAACCCACAGCAGCACCATTATTAACTTACCTCCTACCTCACAGGAATTTGGCTTTTGAGATCCCCTTTTCTACTGCTTTTCCTTAGAAGTTGGCACCATTCTCCTCTTTCTTACTTAGCCCTTGACATATTTGTCTTCCCCTTGTGGGTTTATCACCCTTCCTTCCTGAATGTACACCACATAACCAACTTCAGTCCAGGCTTTGTGCCAGGAAGTGAGCTCTCATTCTCTACTCCTGAGTTACCACAGTGGGAACAGACTTGACCCAGGAGACAGGACATCTCCAGGCCCCTCTCAGTAGCTTCATAAGGTCCTGCATGTGGTGTACACTACTGGTTCTTCAGCCTGACAAGGGAAAGGGGGTGTTGGGACTGTGCTGGCCCCCACTGTGAAAGGAAATAGCCCACTGCCCGGGAGGTATATTTGCTAGACTAAATCCGAAATTTAATACTTTGGTTTTTGTTTTGTTTTTCTTTCTTCTATGTTCTTCTTTAGAATAGGCATATGAGGAAGAAGAACAGTTACCTTTTTTATTTTTTTGAGACAAGGTGTCACAGAAATCCACCTGTCTCTTTTGTGTGTGTGTGTGTGTGTGTGTGTGTGTGTGTGTCCTTGATACTGGGGCCTAGCAATGTGAAAATAGGCAGTAAATATGTGATGAAATGATTGAAAGAGTTTTTCAGTAGGAATGGGTATCACAGAGCAAAGGAAACAGGGTAAAAGGATAGGTGTACAGAGGTTGCTTTTTTAGTTCATACCAAAGGACACCAGGACATAAGCCAAAAACCAAACAGGAAGTCTTAGGGAAGCCACGAGGAGACAAACAACTACACACACACACACAATAACACTACACAGGATTTCTGTTCAGAAACCATGTCAACAAGAAGAAAGGAGAGCTGTACACTAGAGTGATGAAAGAAAAACTGCCCAGAATTCTGCGTCTGTGGAAATGATCCTTCAAAAGTAGAGACTTCCTCAACCAAACAACACATTTTGAGAGAATCTGTGGCCCATAAGTTATCTTGCGTTAAATGTTAAATTCTTCTAACAGTAGGAAAAAATAAGGGCTATTTTTGTCAGGATAGTGCTTGTCACATAAACTTGAGGACCTAAGATGAGGGAGACAGAGTTAGAGGATCTCCAGGGCTCATTGGGTAGTCAAGTCAGTGAGCTCCAGGTTCCAAGAGATGATGACATACATTGGCCTTCATATATGTTCATGTACACATACCCAAACAAACAACACCACATACACAAAAAAGAAGATGCATCTACATAAAAAAGAATGACTTTAGAGAAGGAATAAATGAAGGTAAAATGAAATGCTTTGATGGGCAGTGGTGATGCACATCTTTAATCCCAGCACTCAAGAGGCAGAGGCAGGCGGATCTCTGAGTTTGAGGCCAGCCTGATCTACAGAGTGAGTTCCAGAACAACCAGGACTACATAGATAAACCCTGTCTTGGGGGGGAACCCAAAAAGAAAAAAAAGTACTTCACTTTTCTTGTTAATTGGTCTAACAGTTAGTAGTATGTTTCACATAATAATAGCAACAATAATTTTAAGTGACAGGCGGCAACAACGATATAAGGATGGGACCAAGGGTTTGGGGATGGGCCTCTCATAGTGTTATTTAAAAGGGGCATTTTGGATAATTATGGAAGTATTTTAAATGTGGGGCAACCTCTAAAAAAGTGTTTAAGGGGTTGAATAGTGGTGGTGCAAGCCTTTAATCCAACCACTTGGGAGGCAGAGTCAGGGGGATCTCTGTGAGTTCAAGACCAGCCTGGTCTACGGAGCGAGTTCCAGAACAGCCTGGGCTATCACACAGAGGAAACCCTGTCTCAAATAAATAAATAATAAATAAATAAATAAGTGTTTGAAATATGAATTGTAATTGATATGATAAATGAGAAGAAAGATAAAATCATAAGAACTTTCAGATAAAACCAGAGAAGATAGAAGTGGAAGACCAAAAAGAAAACTAAAATAACACAGCATGTATTAATTATCACTATCAAGAACTTTATAATCACTATTCTAAATATTGAATTAAAAGACTGGAGGTATAGCTCTGACACAAAGTACAAACTTAATAGCATGAACAAGCCCCAGGTTCAATCTTATCAATAGGAAAAAAACACAGATATTGTCAAGGTGCAAAAACAAAGGAGAAGAGGAAGACAAGGCCCAACAATAAGCCATCTCACAAAGACCTTTAAATAAGTACTAATGAAGAATATACCATGCTATCACTAATCAGAAGATAGGCTAGCAGCATCAGTCAGCTTCAAGTAATGAAAGTGATCAGAGATAAAGGGAAGTATTGCACAGTGATTCTGTGGACAGAGAGGCTCCCTGGGTTATGATAATTGAGCTGGGACCCAGTGGAGCAGGTATACCAGATCTCATCAAGTATGAAGCAGGAAGGACAGAAAGGACAAAGACCTGAGGTAGTCTGAGCTTCAGGAGTGAATACAGGAAACATCCTATGTGACCAGCATCAGAGAAGTGGGCTGGCAGGCCGTGCATACAGAGCCTCTTGGGTCACAGTGGAGTCTGGACCACTATTTTGACTTTGATGACCTTGAAAATAGCAGCAAGCCACTCCAGTCTTCATCATTTCTTTGTAAAATGGGGATAGAGAAGAGTTGGGAGACATCCACTCAGATGTTTCTGAGTTTTTAAAACTCTTTGTCTGTGGTTAATACAATCTCTTAATGGATTAAAACATAGATTCATTATGTATGTAGGGCAAATTAAGTGGTCAGCTTTTTTATAAGACGTTCATTGAGGTGCCATGTTGCTTCCCAACAGGACTTGCTCATTACTTGAAAATTATTTACTGTGTCTACCCCAGGCTCTGTGAAATAGTTTAAACCTGTTTTCTCTGTGAAATAGTTTAAATCTGTTTTCTCTTATCTTTCAAAAAACTAGCTCAAATTCAGTAAGCCATTTCCTGAGCAGCGCAGTCCTTAGAGAGTTTCCCCTAAAGAGAACTGTATTCTCTTGAAGACATCCCTGTGTTCCCTGGCCACATCCTGCCCTGAACCACATGTGGAAAAGTGCTGCAAACATATTATGTTGCACTTTCCACAAAAATTTTTCCCTAAACCAAAAAATTGTCTTTTAAATCTACCTTTTCAATTGACTTATCTGTCTCTCACTTCAGTATCTCAGGTACAGATACAGAAGTGCAGCTGCTCCCTTCCAGCTCATAATTCCTGTGGGATTGTAGACGTCCCCAAGGGGAAAGCTGTGACCAGACATTGGGTCGTAGCTCTCAGGAAGGTGCTTATAGGAGGTGTGTTCTGACTGTACCAGCAAGTCCTGGATGTCCTACCCTTGGGCATCCCTAGAGCAGGACCAGGCCCTGGTCTGCATGGCCTCTGGTTGCCTAGAAGTTACTTCACCCTTTTGACCTCTCTTATTGATGCTTCCTTATTCTCCAAATGGTATGTGAACCTTTTGTTTTAGGTTTGCGTAGGAGATTGGTGAAAGATGTGGAAAAACGTGTTATTTGTTGTTCTAATCAACCCTCTCAAAACTCAGTTGAGGTCCAAATGAAGCATTCTCCTTTAGAGCAGCTGGAGCCTCTTGGGGGATGAGGGGGGAGTTATTCTTGACCAGGCATTTATGGGGAAAGCTGTTTCGATCTGTCAAGCCACTGACAACTCTCCATGTGCTCTTTCCCACACATGCAGACGCTCTTAATAACCCCCCTACTTAACCTCTACATCTAAAGTTATTTCCGAATTCATGGTTACAGTGATCCTTCCCATACACTTACTGCTTATAGCGGTTGTGCTCATTATGGCAATTGCTCTTGACCTTTCAGATCATTTCTCTTCACCCATCATTCTGTGCTGTAAGCAGGTATTCTCCTAGTATAAAAGCATGTGTTCTCTCTACCTGACTTTGCCGTTTTGGTCTCTGGCCGCCTAACTTTCAAGGATCATCTAAAAAATACATCTGTAGCCTCTGTTTGTAGTTGCGTAATAATGAAGGATTTTTCATATGTGTGTGCTTCAGAGTATTCATCCTATAGCCACACCAAAGATAAATACGAGATGTTCAGCAGAAACTCAAATCCAAAACCTTTGTATTACATTACTGTCTTCTCTCATGATAAAGTCAGTGCCAAAAAACCAGACACAAAAATCATGGCCATATCTTTGTTATGAGTGTGATACCTGCAGCATTGGGATGTATAACTGGCCGATTAGGAAAGAAAACAGTTTTCAGCATGGACTGGATCTCAGTAAACCCATACATAGCAATAGTCTGATTCTAAAAGCTCGCGGTTGTCTGTGAAGCATTTGCCAGCTCCAGTTGAAAGCATCAAAATGTTCCAGCTGAGTCCTTAGGGGATTAGTTCTTATGTATCAAATGGAGATTTGTCCCAAATATTGTCGTCACCCTTGCAGCTAGTTAAACCCGTAGACTGATGTACTTCACAGTGTTAGCAGGTGCCATGAACTTCGGGATCACTACTTCTCAGCAAAAAGCTGCCCTTGTGTTTGCAGTTGGTTAATAAGAAAGCTTGGATGTAGAAATATCCTGATCTGTACCCTAGCCTGATGGATATAAATTAGCTTGGGCTGTAATTTCTAGGCATGTGCTTCCTCTCAGCCAGAGCTGTGTATCATTTAGTCATGGGTGACATGGCAGGAGCTCCATAGGTATCTTCCTAGCTGGTAAGGTAAGCCAGTTTGTTAACAGTCATGGAAAATCTTTTTTTAATATAGATTAATTAATTTATTATGTATGCTGTATTCTCAGTATTCTGTCTGCATGTATGCCTGCAGGCCAGAAGAGGGCACCAG